>JABFPN010000115.1:0-72046 GCA_022817305.1 Leptoteleia sp. ZL-2020 | reverse complement strand
TTAAGAATAATTTCTATTTATAGACTGAAAGAAAAAAGTACGACAATAACAATTGAACGACGCATGTGTATTTTCAAATAGACATATTCTTATAATAAATAGAATATCTGGTTAGTGTTATCTGAAATAAGTTTTATTATAAAATGAAATTCCTTTCAATATAAAAACCTTAATCTATTGTATATTAACTGAATATTCTTATTTTTAATAGATTTTCTATTAGTTTTAATAGGAATATTTTCTTTGTACAGGTTTCTTAAAGTAAGTATATTTTTTTTCTGAGTGTATGTTGTTTGGTTTGGAAGCGGCAATATCAATATCTTGCTTATGTCTATATCATGGTAGCTACCGGGGCTACCTAAATATTAAATATTTGTCAACACGAAGGTGTTCTTAATAACCGACGGTAACAATGTAATGTTTCATTCATTCCTGACCCAGAAACCGCTCGACATTCGTATCGTATCTATCTCAGATTACAAGGGGAGCGAATCGCAGTAAGTGCAGTATAGAATGTCCTGCGTTACTCATCCGTTCGCCGCAAACATCCACACGGGATTTCAGCGAATCGTTATGTGTTGAAACACAAGTATGCATGTTAATGCGAAATCCAGTTCACCCGGCTAAAAATAATTCGTCACAGATTCAGGTAATTCCGCGGACATCTTTTGCGTTCGAATGGGAAATCAAGAAAGGTCACCCATGCACGGCACTAAGAGCTCTTTTTTTATTTATAATAAGAATAAATAAATTTTATAGTTACCATTGATAAAATTTTTAATTTAAAAATATTTAACTTAAGTTTTGGCAACCGCCCCCAAAATGACATTAGATACAATGGTAATTTTAAGGACGTTTCGTTAGTTTTTAAAAAGATTATAAAAGTTGGTTTTTAAAATGTTTAAACGCTCAATTTTAAATATCCCTCCAAAATTTGAATATCCAACATGTACCTAGTCTCCCAAATAGAAGGTGAATCCAAAACCATGTACAAATATGCCTATTAAAGTAATGTAAATAAAATCTAAATTATCTTCTTCAATAATTTTAAAGAAATTTTTTTACTTCTTATAAATGCTGAAGTGTTTTGAAGGTTTTGATTGTAAAAGATATTTCACATCGGAAATTACTGTACAGATTGGAGCTCATTCAAATAACCTGTGCAACTATCGTATTTCTGCGATAGTTACGAATACGTAATAGCAAATTTAGCCGACTGTCCAATTGCATGATCGTGGACCTACTCTTGATTTCAATATTCGAACGTGACAACTGGATTGTTCATAAGATTCTGCAGTCTCTCTTCGTGCCCTGAAATGGCGCAAGTATAGTCTGCAGTTTCGCTAAATAATCTATTAATAATGCTAGAAACTGCGGAAATTTGGTACATCCAGCCGCACCTCCGCCAATGATCGATACGCAAAACCGGAAATTGCATGAACGCCCGGCGACATTACACTCGGTACATAGTTTCGTTTTACCTTTGTCGAGTTGATTAACGCCCAAGTATTAATCCCGTTTGCCAACTCAATTAAAGGATCTTTGAGTCGGACGTTGAATCGTTCTGTTTAACCTTATTTCGTTCCGGCGACACTAAATTCCAGGGAATTGTATAATCAAAAATATTACATGGCGGAATTTCGTTGAGGGTGGAGAGCGCGCCCTAACTGTATTTTGATTAGTTTTAGATGGTATCTAGTTTAATTAAGTCAAATCCGATTCGTCGACCCACACATTTCAAAATTTTTCATTACATTGTGTGTATCTATCACCATCAATTCACATTGCTTCGCGGTGACATCTTATTTAAATTTCCCTACTGGTATGTTAACGACTGTGCACGGGATTTGTAAAGTAATGAAATTTATTTATCTAATCAATTTATAATGGTAACTTGATAAGAGCTTATATTATTACAAAGATTAAAGGATAAATGAACAAAGCATCGAAAAATCACGTTGTTATTATTATATGTAGTTATTATACACTTAACATGGATATTTAAGAATATCTGTTTAACTATATCTTCTTAGCTCTACTCTCACACTTTTAAAACGATCGTTTGGATTTGAAACTAATAGTTTTAGATTAAAACGATTTTCCGTTCAAAATATCGCCAAAACGAATTCGTTTAAATTTGAAAAGAAAATGATTTGAATTGTAAAAAAGATATTCTTTTCAAAATAAAAAGATTCTCAGTTTAATTTAAAATAATTTTAATTTATTATTAAAAAGGCGCCTAGTGGAAAAACACGAAATCAGCCAGACAAGCCAATGGACCGTGCTGGTGGACTATCGGATTAATCTACGTGTGTGCATGCACAGAGGGCCGGGCACGAACATAATCGTTCATAGACGCGTGCATAACCGCGTGTACGGACACGGCACGTACATATGCAAGGGAAGCGACACGTGAATAGATGGCGGAGCTATCATTCACCGCGCCCCCATCGGCGCGCATCGCTGCATGCTTCGATGAACGCGTCGCGCGTGTACATCCGACGCGGGACTCTCCCAAATGAAGGCGGCCACGGCAACCTGCCAGGTTGACTCGAACAATTGTTTCAGTCGGCGACCTCGCCGCTCATACAGATGCAAATGATGTCCCGAGGTCGGAGTGTCTCAATGGGCTACAAAATTATTCCGTACTACCCTAGTACTTTGAGCACTTGAATCGCGCCGAAAGACTCGCTTTTGGGCGCCCGATCGTTACGTCCTTGGCCGAGGATAGTTATGTTCCGCCGTTGTCGGCCACGCGGATAAGGCTGTTTGTTTTCATTTGACAGAGTTATCGATTGCCGTTGATTCCAGGCCCGCGTACAGCCTGTTATTCCTGGGGGAGGGTGGTGGGGGGCAGAGGGCGCCGTGTCTTGGAATAACGGCACGATTTTATTAAGCGCACCTGACATTGCGCAAACACTGGACGAACGCCCTTGTTATCCAATTGCTCGTCTTCTTTATTGCCCTTCGTTTGTGTAGCTAAGTGATATCGGCCCCGCTCGCTTTTTGCCGAGTGTTATTCATGTGTGGTTGGAATAATAAGTGGAGCCAAATTGGGTGTTTGTTTGAAATTTGGTAGGGGTGTATTGTGCTGTAAAGATAGATTAGTGGATAGTGTTTGGTAGTTTATGTTTTAACGATAGGCAGGGCTAGATAATCTGCGCTGGGTTATTTATGATGTTTTTGTTTTATCTCACGTGGATATGGGATTATGTCCGGTTGATAAGTTCAAGGACTGTCGTGTCGGCCCGGTTATTAAATTGTTACGATGATTACCCGTGTGAAACAGGCTTTATTTCTATACACGTTCCCAAAATGTGGTTTATTTGTGCGAAACGGTTGCGAGTCTTGTATAAGCCGAGCTTAGCATATGTTATGATATCCATAGCCAAGTGGTAGGAAATTTGTGGCACGCTTACAAATAATTTTAACCAAGTGCGTTGTAGAATTTGTCGTGCCCAGGAAAATTGAAGGATAACGTACAATGTATGTAGGTAAAACGATAATAAAAATTTTGTAAAGTGCAAATTTTGATTTTTTTTTTATCTTCTACAAATAAACCTCGTGTGATTATTATCGTATTACTGAAATCTTTTATGTACAACCAGAAACCCTCCGGCTTGACTCTTTTATCCTAGGAAACCTTGGGAACAATGTTGATCCAATATCATCCAATTTGTTTTAAGATCTTGAAGCCGAGTTTGGCCGTTGTTCGGGTCACCCATTTCAGTCCGAACCGGCGACGGAACTTCGCGATCACGCGAATCTAGGTATACTGGTTCGATTTTGTAGCTCGGAAGTTTGATTCGCAGTTAACAAGGTTTTTCGTCGAATTATATGGAACTTCGCTAATTCGGGTTGGATAGCGAACGGAGTTTTCGGCGGGCGCGTGAATTTGACCTCTCGAAACCGTCCGCCCCTACCGCCCCCTCCGCCGCCCCATCCGCTTTGTCGGTACCGCGGTCCCTTGGTCTCTCGAGCCTCACCGCAAACTCCTGCCGGGCGTTACGCTGAAGGAATGTTAAATAGCCCCGAGGGTGTTGTCGCCCGTTCGAGCTATTTCGACGAACGGTCTTGCATTTATTTTTCCCCATACATTGGAATGGGAAAACGGAAGGATGCTGCCGCGCCACTTGGCATCCATAACTTCGCACGCCTTTTTTTTTTTTATATATAATCTCGGCTCCGCAAACACGCGAGCTTATTCAACAGTTGTTACGAGTTGCCATTAAATGAGTCCGGCATCATCATCGTTCTGCTTAAATTACATATTCAAGCTAAATGTTTCATCGCTGTTACGAGGATCATCTACTTACTTTGCACGAAATCAGCATTTAAAAGTGTTCGTAATTTTCGAATTAAGTGATTTATCAGTTGCCCGAGTTTAAATAATAGTTTGTTGCAACATTCCATTTTCACTGGGGATAAATTAAACTTTTCCTTTATACTTAAACAAGTTATATTTTAATATGTTATAATGTTATTAAATTTTGTATTTAAAAACAATGAAAAAACAATGAAAGAGCATTATCATTAGAATAGTTGTTATTTTATCTGAAAATAAAATGTTGCACATCAACGTTGTTATATAGTATAATAATTTTTGTTCCACCTTTACAAGTAAAGCATTAATATTTATATACAAAACTTCCACTCATTTGAATAACTTTACAATCGATTGCAACATTAATTGCAAAATCAATTGCTAATGATTCGACAATCAACGTCGGATGAAAATTCGTGCTGCAATTACGCAAATCTCAATATCAGCCGTCAGTGTTGTTTCGTTTGTCAGCGAGAACAAACGCTGAAACGTGCTTGCAGGCGTCTTCGTGTATGAAACAAATCGAATTATTTGTCGCGCTGACACACTTTTTGCTACTTTATTGCACCGTGTATCGATGCTTTAAAACGTGCGATTGGTTCAAGCCAGGGGTAGGGGAGGGGAAGGAAAAAGCAGTCGCAATTGATGGTACATCTTTCATCTGTCAAATCGCTCCCGGGGTTTTAATCCCGTTCGAAGCTCGAATCAATTATCTTGATTAATTTGCCAGTTGCGAAATGCCAATCGTAACTCGGCCTTTATTGCCTTTTCCCTGAAAAACCGATTTTTTGCTTGTTAAATAATTACTTTTCTCAACGCGCAATTCAAATTGCACGCTTTAAGTGTATCGCTATTGGCGCTAATGTTTAATTATTAGTTAAAATTAACTTGATCGAAATGTGAACGGGGTTAGCGAAGGGGGGAGGGGATGTTCCAAAATTACAACGCCTTGATTAATCACAAAGTATTTGTTTCTTAGTAATAATAATCCAAATATATCTTTAAATAATCCGTAATACTATTGATACTTTCTAAAAAGTATATAAATGACTCGTGAAATAATAATAAATTTCTTGACACTTAGAAAAAAGTTGTAAGAAAACTTCATATAACATTTAAGATTGCAAGGATACCGCGTGAAATGACCGCAAAGCTATTATACTAGTAAAAGAATTTCTTCAGCATGGTAAAATAAAAATCTTTGTACGACGTAGAAAATATCTTTTAAATGTAAAGTAATAATGTTTACATCATATAATAATTCTTACTATATTAAGTCCTGAAAATTCGTTTTCTGGTATGATATTTTTGTGGATATTCTACCAGGGTATTCTTGAAATCCTGTAAGGTATAGGAATTTTTTCTATACCTCTCTTTGACTATAATAATAGCCAAACAAAATAATTTAAAATATACCATCAATATTTTAGATTATTTTAAATTATATTAAGAACATTTAAGTACACCACGACAAATATTTTGTGATCATTCCAAGGATATACAAGGAAACGTGCGAGTTAGGACACAGGCATGCAAGAAAAGAGGAAACGTTTACTTATGCCGTGCCGTCAGGTACGAATTGATTTCCCGCGATACGTCTTTTTCACATGCCTGGGGAAAATTTTCGACGCCCTCGCTTTGACGTAGTCGAATTTTCATTACTGCACGAGCGAGCTATTATGTATCACGGGCAAATCACTTTCGGAGTTTTAATCAGGTTTAATATAATTTCCGGAGGGTGTAATTAAGCAGACGAATACAGCGGCAAGTGTAACGGACCAGCCACCGCCAGTTCCCCCTCCCCGCCATATCTCTTTGGTCTTATTAAAGATTTACCGGCTTTATCGTAACACATTTTGTCATTGGAATTACGTTTCTTGCGCGCCCCTACTTATGAACTCTTTAAACTTTCATCATTGCTACACCGTCAATGTGATTTCAGGTTGTAGTATTCGCGCTTGTAAAATGTAATTTTCCGCTTAATCACGATCTCGGTGTTTTCTTAATTCAGGTTATTGAATATTAATTCGCAAATCATTATTTATTTATACGCCGAGAGAACAATTTAATCGTACTAACTAAAATTGATCGAGCCCTAACTAACTGTTATAGTTGCCTTGTACCAAATTTATTGTTCAATCGTCACGAGCAAATTATGTTGATTAAAAACGTAATTCAGATTTAATTTAAACATCGAAGAACAGCGAATGACGAAATGTCTAATTTTCCTTATCTTAGAAACTAAGGTTTCCAAGAAAAAAAAACAACAAAAAAGTAAAAAGAATCACGAGGAATAAAATAAAAGAATAATAACGATTGCGAGTCCGCATTACGTCTTTGAGCCGTCAGCGCTTTCAATTACGTTCAACAAGCACGAAGTTTGTTTGAGCCGCGTAATTTCCTGGAGGAAATGAATTTGCGTTGAAATTTTTGAAAAGTGCCCGGAATGGTTAAAGCATAATTTATTCGCGCGGTCGAAATTGATACGCCGAAATTGCCGGCCGTCCGTTTTGGCGTTCGGCGCCGCGGAATAATGACGATCACGTTGCTCTGTAATCGCGCTCGCTTTCACGAAATAACTATTTTATCCCGCGGCGCTCGGGCTATTCAAATGACGGCGCGGCGCTCCAATCGAAATGGTATCACGTACGAAACGTCGGTGTGTGAGCATTCCGATGTAAAATCGTGACTCCAGTTTCGCTTCTTTCCGCGCAGTTGACTCGATCGTTTTTACCTCCCGACGGCGAAAAAGAACAGACGCCCGGTTCGAGGCGCTGAAAAGAACACGAGCGAGCATTTCCCGCTGGCTTACGAATTCGAATAAAAGAAAGGCTTCTGTACTTCATTCCATGAATATATATATATACAGCGACTTCAAAGCGAACGATCAAAATAACAGCGGCGGAATGAAAAATTCTCGGCATTATGTTGCGCGCAAAGTTCGCTCCATTGTGACGCCACGCGGTGGGTTACAATTACGCAACTTGACAAAGGATTTTAATTGCGATACCGATGGCAAATTTTCGCCCGTCGTAACGTCGCCGATGATCTTGCCGGACGGTTATTGTTCGATGCCGCAGTCGGCAATTAGGTCGGCGGAGATAATTCAATTTAAGTTACGACGCGGATTTATTCGCGATACTTAATCAAATGCACGTTCGCGGGCAACGTTTTTAGCTGCACTGACAAAAATAACACAAAGCAATCTATTACTCGTAGTAATAAAATTAATGGTTCGAACATTAAAGGAGACGCGTAACGAATGAGTTTGGAAATTTGCAAAGATATTCTTTATACGCATAGAATTTTTCCTTTTAAACTTTCCACTCTTTTATTTCATTTTATTTGCGATTGCTTTTTTTTTGTTTTTACAGTAATCTCCCGATGCGAACGTTGCAAAATTCTTATACACAAATGGCAAAGAGACGGAACGGTTTGAGCCGTCTCTTTTTTCCCCGCTGAATGTATTAAAATTTACGAGACTTTAATGCGCTGGCATTCCTGAGACCCGGATCTGCAATATTCGTAATTGCGACTATCGTGAGAGGCGCTTTTCGGCTCGCACGTGTGTCGCTCGTACGTACACACACGACGGAAGGCTATGGAAGTTCGCTCGACCCGGGATTCCCGTAATTATTTGCAGTCGTTCCCCGCGCTCGACGAACACGTGCATCTACCCGGGTGCATCTCCGCGAAACAATATCGCCGAAGCCCTCCCCCTAACCTCTGCTCTCCACTCTCCCGAGGGAAGCTCCTCGCGCGTTCCTCAATCGTCGCCGCGCCTCAAAACGGGATTACGCTATGGTTCCGCTTTTTTCTTCCCCCCTCCCTCTTTTTCCATTCATTTCTTTGTCCCTCTACGAGGGACGGGGCCCGTTAATGCGCGCCAATTTATGTCGAATTCCGGGCTTATCTTTATTCCAATTCCAATTGTGCAAATGGAGGCACAACCGTAAGGAGATTAGACGGCAAATTTACGGCGGCGGATGGGACAATTTTTTTCTTTTTTCCTTTTTTTTGAATGTTTTACGGATCCGCACGGTTGAATTCTGACGGTTTGCGGGGGAGGTTACGTTTAACAATGTAGATCGTTAAATGAATATATTTTGTGAATTTATTATGTTGCGTGGATTGTGAGGGATGCGAGTGATGCAATTGATTAGAAACTTTTAATTTTTATATATTAGACTTTTTAAAGTTTATTATATATTAATATTGTATTGTAATATTTACTGTATAGAAGTGTATGCCATTTTGCGTACTGCTTTTTCAGTAAAATAGTATTCATTTATATTAAAGTCGTTTGTTGAATGCATATTGCAGTGAATATACATATATAACACCTAATTTTCATAAACATACAACTAAAACATATTAGGTACGAAATTAGTATAATGCTAAGTAAAATAATTTAATAAACTGCGGCAGTAAATTAAGCCATTTTCATATATAAATATACAAAATAATTTAATTTTGAATTTTACTGCAAATACTACGATAATGCTAATTTTCATTGTTCTAAATTTTGTAGAATTGCGCTGTATATTTCATTCGTAAATTTCAAACTTTAATGGAAATACTTTTCGTAATTACCGGAAATAAAGATACAATAAAGTGTATGCGATTAAAATTCATTTAATTTATACGAATAATTGAATTAAACTTCTATTACAAAGGATTGCAAATAATAATTTAATATAATTCGTTAATGATGATAAATTGTAGCAAATGCGTTAAGTACCAATTATACTAAATTGTACTAAAATGTAACAAAATTATTGACAAATATTAATTAAGAAAATGGTGAATTGTGCAAAGTAAATTACTAGCGGTAAAATCATCGGAAACAGTTTCACATAAGTTTGCAGATAACCATTTGTACAAGAAATTACTTTATCTATAAGTCATTAATAATTATATTAAAACGAACATTTTATTATTATATATATACCAGTATTTTATTATTAGTTATTACATATAAATATTCCAGCTTTATTACAAAAGATATATTACTATAAAAAATTTAATTACGTAATGTAGTAATATTATACATAACTTTATTAATTTTCTCAAAGTTATATTTGTCATTTCTATTTTAAAATTGAATAATTAAATTAAAAAGAATACTTTTCAGTTCACTAATTTTATTGTTTATTTATCACTAACCGCGTCACAAGAACTGATTAATCATCATAAAATGTAAATGCACCTTGTCTAGATAACATTTTTTTCTAGCAGAGCCGAGAGATTTCGATTTTCTTTAAAGGAACAAGGATTGCGAATTTATGACAGAGGGAAAGTATCTAATCCATTAAGTATATTCTTGTTTTTTATTGTACGCGTCGGATTATTTCCACGGAATGATGTTCGGGGCGTGAGAAGTTCCGGAACATGGAAGCTGGTTGAGAAACCGGTGATATATCCTTATTTTCGTTATTCCAGTTGGAATTTATCGCGTAACTTAGCCAAAAAGAAGTAATTTGAATACGTCTAAATAAAATAGATTCGCCGCGGGATTATTTCGCTGTGTGAATTACGCTTTTTTTTCCCCTCGTAGTCCCCCGTCCCCCGCCTTTACTCTTGTTTCTTTACCGAGGACGAAATTGAATAGGCGAATGTTGTTAATTTTAAAGTAACACTCATTGTCACCGAGATGAATCGCGAAATTGAATTTTCAATACTGTTTACTCGGAACGCAAAGTGAGAGTTTCTCATTTTATGTCGCGTTGCATATTCTACAAAGCTGAACATTTCCGACATTGCGAGATAATTAATAAAATACAAATAATATTACCATTAAGTTGAAACATTGCAAGGGTGGAATAATTCTGTAATGTTATTAAAATACTACTCAACATTGCGAAAAATAGAACAATAAAAACAATTACATTTTCCAGCATACTTGAACCTAGTGCTCCATATTGCAAACATTACCAGACAATCTGATACCTAAACGATCACCTTTTTAATTCTTATTTAACTATATTAATTTTGTAATAATTAAAAATAAATTCTTAATTAATCAATAAAAGCATTTAATATATAAAACCAATGAAACCATAAATTGCAATTGCATAAAAATCAACAAGCGATAAATGCAATAAAAATTCAATTATCCAAGGTCTCTTAAATAAATTCATATTCAGTATCCTGCACCAAGTAATAATTGTTATATCGATCGCCGTTACACCATTTGTAATTATAACACACGGGTAATTCATATATTACAACACTAATATTTATCGCGTATCCTATTACGGAACATAATAATTATACCCTGCACAATTCGAACTCCGATTATATCATTTGAATTTGCGAACGGCCCGGGCAAAAATCTCGACAAGCAATTATAATTATGCCAACTAACGCTTGGGAGCAATAAACGCGTCTACGTTTGATTTCGCGTCAAGTGAATTATGAGAAGATATAATTAATTTAAATATTTTGTGAATCACCCACTAAATTGCATTTAACGCAAAGTTCAATCGGTTTAAACATTTTAATCATTATAACTATTTTCATTTCGGCGCAATTAATAATTAATTATCGGACCTGTTTAACGCGCGCAATTTACTTTTAAACAGCGTGAAATGTAGGGAAAAAAATGCCTTAATTAATTGTAAAGCGTAATTTCAATAATATTGAAATTACGCACAAAGTAGAATTAATTAAGATCGCCTTAATGTATAGACGTGGAATCTCGCTTTGCGCAACTCGGTTTGCATAAACCATTGGCCTTTCCAAATCATCCTTAATTTCGACGTAATTGAACGCCGACCAGAATGATTCCACAGCCTAGAATAGCGTTCGGTACGATATCGACAGGCGCGCTATTCGACAAAGTTACTTTTGAATCGTGCTATATTCGATGAATACATGAAATCTAAATTTAAGATTTTAACAAAACGCCTCGAGACGAAAAGGAAATATCAGAGTCTAGATTTTTTTAATGTATCGCCTAAAAATTATTGAACGAAGTAATTTTAAATAATAATAATAACTTTTGATATAAATCGTGCAATTTTAAGACCCTCTAAATTCCAATCTTTAACCGTCAAGGCAGTTGTGCCGGAACTCCTCACATGCCGCATTTTCATCTACGACCAATATCTTTCGCCGAGCAAAGTCGAATGAAAAATGTTGAATACTTTTTGGCCCTCGGCCGAACAATAATCGCAATTCCCACAATTACGTTGCGGCACGCAAATTCGCTTTTGCGATTTGCGAAACACGATTTGAAAGGGGGAGGGGGGGGGAAGGGAAGAGAGACAGGGCGAACGAAGTTCTGTTCGATCGTATTTGAAATTTCGCGTATTTCCTTCGCTGCGAATATAATATTGCAACAAATAAAACGAGCGATGAAAGTGCTCGGCCGCGTCGGGACTAAAAGCAGGAAGAGGTTTTGCATGTTTTATTTCGCCAAAGAAGAATGCAACAATACTCTCTAACTGTGGCAACATGACCATACAAAACCTGACGCGGTTCGATCGACAAGCGCAATTTCCAGCTTGCAATACGTATCGGCTACATGCCCATTACGGCTCGCACACGAGAGCTTACGAATTTCGATACATATTTCGACCGCGAGGATGCGGCGGGCTACCAAGTGGCGCAAGAAAAACGCCCCTCTTTGTTCCGCACGCACACCGCTTTTCGCTTTACTTTATCCGCGTTTTATATTACTTCTCGTTTGACTTTATGCGATAATAAGTCGACTGCCTCTGACTTTATCGTCGTTAATAACGATTCAAGAATCGTGGGAAATAAGTGCGAATAAATTAAGTTTAATTATTTTCAATTTCGCAACTTTTTCCTTTGTGCTTTGAGTGACGACTTTTTCAGTTCACTGCATTATTTTTGAATTGATAATATAATAAGTTATTTAATGATACATTTTTTTACGCAGTTATTTATTTTTAGTATCATTTTTTCAGAGGAAAACGAATTTTAATATTGTTTTTATTATTGTTTTCAATAATTTAGTTGCTTGGCTACACTGAGGAAAATAGGACAGAAAAAATTACTGTTTTTAACTGTGTTTCAGAAGTATATCCGTCTTTCAATGAAAATTACTGTTCTTTAAAAACAAATAAACTAGTTTGAAATTTTATATTTATAAATAAAACAGAAATGTTTCTTTTTAAAAAATTATAATTTTTACTGAAAGTGGAAATAATTGTGAAACACAGTTAAAAACATTAATTTTTTCTGTTATATTTTTCTCAGTGCATTGTGATAAATTTGATCGTCTCTAGATAGGGGCTGCTAACTTGAAACTTTATATTACCTTAAATAACATGCCATTGCAGGTTGAAAAAACGATATATTGGAACCACATTGGGAAAGATAACTGAATATATACATAGTAAAATGAACGAAGATTCTAAAATTACTCTCTCTCATATATTTTTGATGAAATAAAAACAATCAAAGTAAACCGTTCAATTAATCAACTGCAGATTCATCGCCTTAAATGAGATATTTTTCAAACCCATTTCCCGAACATCAATTTATCCAAATGTTGGACCACCGTCATGTATACCCCACCATAATTTTCGCTCCAATCTGTTTTCCCTTTATCAGCGAAAAAAAAAAAGAACTGAGCAGGATTCACGTCGGCTTAGTCAGGGAGGATTAAATTGATGAATATCAGATGAATTCGAAAAAATTTTAATGCTCCCGAGTTCAATTTTTTAAAATAAATTTATGGTAAGTGCCGGCAATTCAGCGATTAAAGAAATTTAACCGGGTATTATTGGAAAGTGGATCAAAGATGAAATTTACTCCAATTATGCTTTATTGAAGATAACGTTTTTCATATAAAAAAAGGAAAATTAAAAGGAACTGTTAAAAGGAGTAAAAGTTCCCATTTTATATTCCGTTCGGATATAACTTCAGCGTAACATAAAAAGCGCCGAGTAACAAACTTTGGTGGGAATAACGCGACGGCAAACTTTACATAAAATTCGTCGCAGTGATAAACGTTTCCGTTGTTTGCAGGTGCTTCTGTTTCCAGAGGAAGGCTGGGCAAGAAGCGCGAGTAGTTCCTACTGGACCTTGACGCCATTTTGGTGGAGCAGGAGCCGATGCAAAGTGGTCGAAGTCGCTGGAACGAGAAGGTAAGTTACTGCTATGACCTCGGTCTCGTTGGCTACTAACCGCATGACAAAAAGCTGATCGTTTCACGCTCCGTAAACTTAACTCACGGGCGCTTCAGCCAAATCCATATTTCGCCTCACGAACTGTTACGTTTCCCGGCAAGAATCTGAAATGACACGAGAACACTTGAAAAATGATTTTAATGGTCGGCGACGATAGAAAACCCGATGAAAATACGTCAAATCAAACGTTCGATGTTTGTTTTTATTTTTTCATTTTTTCTACACGATCAATATTTATGTCGCAGATTGCGCGATAAAAGATAACTTTTTGCAATGAGTAAAATGATATTAAAGTTAGCTTAAGAAATATTATTGCTTTGATATGCGTTCAATATGATTAAAATTCATAAAATATAAAAAAAAAATATATATATATATGTAAACTGAGAGAAAAAATATTCAGAAATTGAAATGTTTCGTTACAATTTGAGGACACGATGGACAAAAATTGTACAATGTTCAGAAATTTCTAAAAATAAAATGAAAAATCATAATATTTACGTCTTTTACGTTTTCTTCTCAAAGTACAAAAATGGATTACAATTTTTTCAAAAATATTTCTCTCAATATATATTCCAGAACTGTCACTAATTAGGTAAAACAATTCCAACAAGTTAATCTGTACAAATCTCTCTTGTTTGTTACTAACAAATGATAGTAGAACAATAGTGTTCGAGGGAATTAACAACGGACTCTTGAATCAAAATCGTGTCGTTATGGATCATGGAAGTTTCGGTTAGCCAATGTCTCTGATCAGGATTCCGGTAACTCTTTCACTACCCGGCACCCTTATAATACCTCAAGCAATTTCTCTTAATGATCTCCTTAGATACACGTCTAACTTCGAACACTCGAATGAGGTAACCATTATAAACGCAAACGCAGTTACGGCGATGCCACGCTCAGTGCACTCCACAAAGTGACGAATAATTGAAGAAATTTAATTAATTGACACCGAGTCCTCATAAATATCTTATTTCGTCTCTTTTATGTTGCTTATGCTGAAAGATTCAATCGATTTGTCCAATCTTAACGAAACAAATAAGTACTCAAAGCCATCGTTCTTTGTGAAAGATATAATTTAATTGGGTCTTAGGTTAATTTTAATTTAAATTTATACCTTCGATTCTTAACCACTGGAAATTGCTTGATAACCTTTTAAATGTACGTCAGGCATGTAACCTATTCGCATTCGCTTTTACCTCGTAGCATCTACTTGATATTTTATATGAAATTCTTCGCTAAAGCTATAACATAATCCTTAACCCTTTGAAGGGGTTTTTTATTGTGCGAATTTGCATGATAATAGTTTTTCGTTTAGGATTTGCCAGAATTTTTTTATGCCGTCAGTTTACCAAGGGAAATTAAATATATTTCGAAATTAATAAGCAATTTTAATAACAAAACAAAAAGTATATATAATAAATATTTTTGTAAATTTAGTTTATCAGCTTGAAGCTATAAAATAAAAATATTATGGAATTATTAGTGTGAAAAAATGTACGCTAGATTTATTGACTTTATCGATCGGCCGAAAAAAATCAATTAAACTGAGTAAATTAAATTTGTTTGGAAAGGCATTGAATATTTTAGTTATATTACGTTTACATTATGAAAATTCCGTTACACGTTGGCTTTGATGTCGTTTTTCATAATCAATTTCATTGATGAAAATGCACGCCGACACAAAGGTTGTTTTGCAAAATACATTTTAAAGAAAAATTCTCATTATAAACGATATACTTTCAACTACATCGCACGAAAATAAATATACGTAAATAATAATGTTTCCGCGCTTTTTCACGGAAAATGTTTATAATCGTGCATTCACGATGGTCGACATGTGATGAATTATTTTATAACTCCGCGATATTTATTACGGGAAATCGTTGCAATTAATTTTTCATGCAACGCCGTACCGAATTCGCGCGAATTAAGTAAACTTTAATCTGTAAAAGTTTTATTTTTATTTCAAACTCATTTAAGCTCCTCATTTCATTTTAATAAAGTTTCAAGTTTAGTCTTTAAGAAGGGAGTATCTGTGATCAGATATTAAACTACGAAGTTAAATAAATAAAAGGAAGAATTAAATTTTTTAAATTCTTAAATATTTACTCTTAAAAGGATCGAATGAAATCAAGAGTAATCGTCCGATAGTGGAATAAATGAAAGGTGAAATAAAAAAGTTTCACATCGAACACTTTTAAAGTTTTATATTTAAAAGCGCGCGACATTAAATGTACGTTCGACGGCAGGTCGAAGGAAATTATTAAAACGTCTAATCCAATTTGTATACGAGCATCAGTTATAGTATTTAATTTGATTTATATCTGAATTACAGTGCGCCGGATTGGCAAATGCTGCGGTCATACATCCCTCGGTGCATTTAGCCAGCCAAATAGTAGATGGCACCGTCTATGCAACCGGTGCACTATTTATGAGCGCGCTGTCCTACGAAGATAATGTTTAGGCGGAAGACCGGTGTAAGCGTCGCATTGAATGCGAGGCACGCCGTCGCAATCCCGCTGTAATTCCGCCATTCACGTAGCCCGCGCTGAATACTCCTTATCAGCTTGTCTGGGACAGTTTCTGACCACACTTCTCAATTGTCGGCAAGGCACGTCATTCTTAAACAGCGCGCGAGTTTGTCGTTTGCGCAGCGTCTGTGTCTCGGCCGCAATTACCTGAAAAACAGCCAGACACGTCGCGTCTCAGAATGTAAAATTCATTTTACCGCCGCAATTTCAGCTGAAACCTTAAGGCTCAAAAGAAGTTGACAAAATGATATTTGCTTCTTTTGCCTTTCTCCCTCTTTTTTATCCATCTTACGCTTCATCTTTCCTTTTCTTCTGGCTCCTCTCCCTTTCTTCTTCTTATCATTATTATTTGCGTCGTTGTTGCCGCAGTCATTGTTGTTCTTTCTTTCGTTTCTTCTTTTGTTTTATGTGTCCTCACTATGCTTTGTTGTTTTTATTAATCTCGATTTTTTTTAAGCGGAAACCTCCTTATTTATTCCATTAAACGACCCTTTAATATTATCGGCTAAAATCTACTTAATTAATTCGACTGGATTTCAGGTAATGAGAAATTGAACGAATTTTCATTCTACATGTGATTTACTGTAATGTATCGGCGGAAAATCGAAATTTCGCAGTAACCACTAATGGATCTTGAAATTCGGCACTAATTACTAATGAAACATTTTAACCTATTACAGATTAAAACCAAAAACTGACCGAATTAGAATGAGAGTTTCGAGTTGATAGTTCCTGTTTCATTTCCGTTGATCGACCAAGTTGAGAAAGCAGCGGCACTGCTGTCTAAATGCAATCAATTAAGATAATTTTATTCCACGGGCGAGCTGATTTCTTTAAATAATATTTTAATGAACATTCTTTGATGAATAATTAAGCAATAAGTAGTGCAATATTAAACCAAGTACGGTTTCGCAAAACAAGCTTTAGAGGTTTCTGTTTGATTTTCGTGCAATATTCAGGGGAAACTTGGAAAGTCGAGATAATTATTTCATTTTCGTTTATTTATAAAATGGACAGATAGCGTTAAGAGTAATTGAACGAAATTTATCTTTAACGCAAATTTTATTAAAAGGGTACAATATTTCTGTAGATATCGATTTACGGAACTGGCGCGGTTGCTAATAAATGTGAAAAATAATAATCACGTTTTTCGCACGATTAAAGTTAAAGCTTCCAATAAAATTACGTATAAATCAAAAAAAAATCTGGAAATTTTATGCACAGATAAAAAAAAAAGAGTATAAATACAAAATTATTAAAGTACACAACTCGAGATTTTTCAGTCTAAAACTGAAATTAATCCCTGGAGAGGATTAAATGATATTGATTGTTTAATACTTGCTAAATATAACTCACCGATTCCTCGGGTTATTGTTTAAACCTTCTATTACAGTTTCAATCAACCCGACGAAACGTTTTATTACCATTTTTGGAGATCGTCGATACGAGTCTGCAGACTGCGCCGAGCGTTTACGGACACGCTCCAAGATGACCATAAAAGTTGTTTTATGCTTCCGTCGTATATTCAAAACTTGGCCTCCGGGGACAGCTCAAGCGTAAGAGCACGTCTGTGTATACATATGCAGCCGACTAAAGAGAGTCAAAGCGACAAGGAAGCGACGTTCCTGTCTGCATTTGCCAGAGTCATTTATCGATCTCGCGCGAGCCATTACTCCCTTGTAAAGTCCACTTTTTCAATTGCGCTTCCTCCATTTTGCAGAAAAGAAAAACGCAAAATTAAATCTGGTTAGATCTAGATTTAGATTTAGATTTGGATGGGGTCCGGCGGGTTGAATCGAGGCAGGCTAGATTAAACCTAGTAATTTGGATCCAGACATTAGTCTATATTTGAGCGGATTCGGTTGGATTTAATTAATCGCAGATTTGGTTGTATTTGAAAATAGATTTTGAATTTCTCGTATCTAAATTAATCTGCGTGGAAATTAATGCGATTTATTTGCATCTAACGGACCTAAATCAAATTTGTAGGATCAGAACGTTGCTTTTGAAATACCACTATTTTTTTTTTTTTTTTTTTTAC
Source organism: Leptoteleia sp. ZL-2020 (assembly GCA_022817305.1). Taxonomy (NCBI): domain Eukaryota; kingdom Metazoa; phylum Arthropoda; class Insecta; order Hymenoptera; family Scelionidae; genus Leptoteleia; species Leptoteleia sp. ZL-2020. The sequence continues at coordinate 53,983 of JABFPN010000115.1, read as the reverse complement.
TTCTCTGGATTACTTTGAATGGTTTTGTTTATTCAAGTTGAGATTGCCGGGGTTCAAACAATGTATACAACTGGCGCAATATTGCTCCAGTATAAAATAAAAAAAATACCTTCTTAGTGACAGTATTTATTATGATACTTATTATAGTAGTTTATATTTTCTGTATCCGTAACTTAAAAGTAACCAGTATATTTACTCAATGCAGCTAAATTAAAATGAGAATTTATTTTGGGAAATCAAAGTCAAAGTAATGTTGAACAGGAATTTAACTTAAACCACGACATTCCCATATTCAGTGCTTTATACTCTAGAAGGATATGACCACATAGTCGATGCACATTATACGTATCTCGAAGTCAAATGAACGCGACAATCTCCAAGCTATTTCCACTTAACTTAATCATAACCATATTCAAATTCTATTTCGAGAAATGTCTTTATGCCTTACTTAGCTTTTCCACCCTGTCAAAGAATTGAATTCGAACATCCAAGAATAGTTGCATGAGTTGAAAATCACGTCTTTCGAGTGTTCACACCTGATTAAATGGCGGAAAAATGTAGGTCGTGCTCCAACGTCAAAGATCCGATTAGATCTTTTTTCTCTTTTTTTTTTCAACTGCCTTTTCCGCCCTACGGGAGTCATTACGTAAACGTGAACTCGACTTCTCGATGGCATTCTATCTTCCCTTCCATCGCTACCTGTCGAGCGTGATCAAACGGTCATGATAAAGTTTCTTCCTGCTCATGCGGAAGGCGAACAATTATGCCCGCAAATAGACGACGCGTGCAGCATGTGCACTGAATGCACGACCATGTCCAAGACTGCCAGCCCTTGTTCCACCGCGATCATCATTTGTGCCACCGAAATTGTGCTAGTCGTTAAATCCGCTGCCTATATGCATTAATCGGAAGATAATTGCAGTCAAGTTGCCATTTCAATCCTGGGCTATTTGTTAAATCCCTTATCGCAATATGTTGCGGTTAAGAAGAGCAATGCACAAGTTGCACGTGAAAAATGGGGCTTTAATGAAATAATAAAAATGTGCGGCTTAATGTGATTGTTCGAAAAACTTATATGAGTATATACAGAAATCCAAATGGCATTTAAAGTTATGTATCTTAAACTTTAAAAAGATTTAAATTTTGTAATAATTTTGGATCATACACGCACACAGACAAAAGTTAACAGGACTAATGAAAAATCATTTCGTAAATCATTATTACTTGGCAAGCGTTATTAAATGTCCTACAATTTTTACTATACTGGGCACTAACAAATTGTATAAGTCTTTCAACTGTCAGTTTATTAAAATCAACGTAGTTATATAGTATAGTAATTTTTGTTTCAACTTTTCTCTGTATATGATGGTTAGTAAAAAATATTTGTGGTTATTTACGTGAAGTATTTTAATGATTATTTTTCATATTTATAGTAGTTATCTTGGTAAAAGTGGTGTGCATTTTCATTAACGAAATTGTGCAGCTATTTTCGAGATTTAATTTCACCAGATTATATTATATCGAATTTCGTTTATATTTACTAAAATATGATTTTAAAAATGAAAACAATGGTAGATATTCCGTAATTTATTTTCGTACATTTGTTGTCATTGAAAAGTAGAAAAATTATAAAGTATAACCACGAACAAGATCGTTCGAATAAATGTGTGAATTCTTCCATCGCGTCCGCTTTAGGACTCTCTTCGCGCGCATCTCATTTCCTGTGACATACGATTTTCAATTAAAAAACATCATCGCGATCATTTTTTTTTAAATTTACCTATGCTCTATCTTGCAATTTTCGTTCATGTCAGACATACCAATTTGTACGTAGCAAAATCAATATTTTGAAATCATAATCGACTCATTTCTCCCAGTCCTTCATCGCGCTTCAATTTCCACTCAACTTATTTTCCGACGCTGATCAATTCCGCGGGAAAAAATATCCCATGTAAACAATTGCTCGGCGTTTGCTCCTTTTCGACGGTGAAACTCTCGCGCGCGCGTCCCAGCAGACTACGGCAAAAAAGCTGCGCCGATCGATTTCATTATAAAGTATAAACTACGTAATACATAATTCAATGACGGTACAACATTCAAGCATAACATATTCTTTCAATGAATAATAGTTAAAGCATTTATCGAGCATATATTTGCATTTTAAGGGGAGGCGGTTAGATCAATCGAGTGGTTCGCTGCAATAACTCGCCAGTGTTATAAACAATTTATCGGCGTAAAAAGACTGCCCGGTCAAAAATATTAATGGCCAAAGCGAAGAATTTTCAGCAATTAAACGTTTTTGTACATTACAAGTTCGTTCTACAAATTGAATAACACACTTCCGACCACCAAAGCTCTCTTCTGTGTTTCAACAATATTTAAGTTCGAAAGCAACTCGGCAAAAAATGTTAAGTTGAACATTGAATTAAGAAGAGTTGAAATTGAATAAAGAATCAGAACAAAGAAAGTAAGAAATGTCTGGTAATTATTGTGTTCTGGATATTTTTAGCGAATAATGCAAAAGATTGGGTAATTCGTTGAAATGAAAGTCACATAAAAGCATGCGCTGGATCACCGAGTTAGCAACTAATTTCCCACTGCGAACTCGTTCTATTTCCTAAACCGAAACAACGAACGATAACAAAATGCGTGAAAAATTACGACGCTGTTAAACACGATCGTTTGAACCGTGTTGCATTTGTTTTAAAGGGTGAAAAATTGTTTTCGATCCAGTCGTAAATCATAATCAATGTACATTTATTTGGCCGTTACTTTTTTTGTTCCAATGCTGCGACCGAATGGAACTTTGTTGTACAAAGCATTGAAATTTAATAGTTATAACGGGCAAAGGAAACTTTAAGTGAACAAAAGTTGAATATATTTGCAGTGCGTGTAAATAACGCTGTACTCAATTAAGTGAAAGAGCACAAATATTAGTTCGACACTTGTTTTGTTTACTCGCACTCGATTCTCCTGTTAATAAAGTCTGTATAAAATTAAAAATTGAGTGAACTACTTATTTGGTTATCTGTATCACAGAGTTATTTGTGTTCTTTGATAAATAGCGAAATATGACTCCATCTAGTGAAACAGGAAAAGTAGCGGCCAGAAACCAATTGAATTACTCACTAGAAGTTCAACCACAAGACAATTGAATTTCACTGTACAAATAATGCTTTTAAAATAAATGTTAAATCATGGGGAATTATTTAAAAAATTAATTAATTTTCATTGATTTAATTATAGAATGGATTAAATCATATTAGATTACATTAAATGCAACTATATATAGAATTTGTTACATATTATATATCATAAAATAAAACATTCAAATAAAATTGCAAGAAAATATTTTCATATAAATCGTTTCCTAATGCTAATACATCGTTGCACTAAATCTTTTAAAAAAAAGCTACAATAATAAATTAATGTAAATAAAATAGGAGTAAAAAACAGAAAAACGCCATTATCGGAAGAAAGATCTCTATTGCTCTTCCCTCACGCGTTGCGCGAGTCCGATTGTTCGACGTATCGTTGGATTAGCTTGTCAGGCGAGTTGAAAAAAGTGCTCGAAACAGATACCAGACATGTGCGTCTGAATTATTTGATAAGTTGATAAAAACGTTCGACGAGCGCTGCACGTCGAGTAAATTATTGAATGGCAGGTGCGCGCCTGCGCGCAGAACCTCCCGCCATGCCGGAAATTTAAATTGTTCGTCGCATTCATCGCCACTCAATGGGGGGACGTTTAAACTTTTAATGATCATCGCTCGCTGAAACGACAGCGGAATAAGCTTTAAGAGTGCGGATTCCAAAAACCCTCCCGTTGAATTCCAGCCATTTATCCTCCTCCTCCCCCCCCCCCCCCCCCCCCCAAGTTCTTGCTCCCGCGGCTCCCACCGTTCCCATTCCCTTTCTATCGCATTGTGTCGTGGCCTTCAAATGAATCGTTTAATACAAAGCAAATACGCGCATTTTCAACCGTACAAAAATGCCTTTGTATAAATATCCACCTGAAATATGTTTGGAAACGAACCCTACTTTAGTCAACAAGTAGAAATTTAATCGGCCATTTAGTAATACCTTGGAAACAATTATTAATTTTTTTATTTCGGACCATACCAGGGCCATATCAGGTCCCCATTAATACTGATCAATTGTGGTAATTAGGACATCCCTTCAAAAAGAGACTATGGACTTTTTAAATTTCGAAAAATGAATTTTAAATTGTTATAACATTGATATTTTGTAAGTTTTAAGACACTAAGGAAATATTATACAAGCAAAGCTCATAAATATGGTATTATAAAAGTTTCGTTACAATTTTTTAATCTTTCAAGTTAATGTTAACAAATTTATAAGTTGCTTGTCGTACAAGTAAATTAATCTTTCAAGGAAACGATGTTTTAACTTAAATCAATAGTCGTTTTAAAGATGTTTTAATCTTAACTATCAATAAACTTTTGCAATGAAATGTGTTTGCTGAATGGATTTCAACAATTACGTTTACTGTTTCAAGAAACTATAATGGCGTCACCCAACTTGTTCCTTTAAAACCAACCAATTTCTTTAAAAATCTTCCAATTTTGGCCATAGTGGCTCAGCTATTTTGAAGTTTGCAAGGCCAACTTCAGAGTCGTAATGTCCAATCTAAAAAAAGCCGAAAGTACTATTATTCGAAGCCATCAGTTCGTTACAAAAATGCGTACCCAAAGTACGTAAATCGAAAAAGTGCATTCAGAGGAAGTAAGTTAAAGTGCACTCCATTCACTTTAGATACGTAGAATCGATGTGGTTTGAAAGTTTGAAGGTGTGGATGCCACGAATTTCTATATTCCAAATATATATATATGCATATATATATGTACATTTATCATATAAATTGTACGCAAATTTTTGATAAATATCACATAGTTTAAATTTGCTTATCTTTGCATGAAAATTATAAACGCTTTATTCCACGTATAATTTGGTCATTAAATCGATAAAAGTATGCCCAGAAACACCATTAAATATATATACAAATATATTTCTTTTCTGGTTATTTGCGTAAAATTTTTTACCGCGTGAAGTATTTAGCTGCGGCTTACATTATTCAGTTTTAATTGTTACTGGAGCAACGAGCTTTAATGTTTAATATGGTTTCTCGTTGTCAGTGTGTTTTGGCAAAGATGCATTTTATCAAACCTATTACGGGATGTAAATCCGCGCTGAAAGCCGCGCTGCAATTTTAATGCGCTGCGCGCCCGAGTCCACTTGTAAAATTAATCATTTTCTCCAGCAATCAGTCGCTCGTATTTGTTTTGCTCGGTAACGAGATTTGCATTTTTCATCTCGTTCGGAACAACTTTTTGTTTTACTCCTCGCTTTAATTCCCTTCGATTTTCTTGCTTTAAGTCGAATAAATATGTATTATTATTGGTCCTTGTATTTTATAGTACACGTATAATAATGCAAATGCGAGCACACAAAAAGAAAAGATAATTAATATGCATTATTAAGGTCTCTTCTAAGATATTCATTATGATTACAATTGATTGTTATCATTAATATTTAATACAATTATATATATTCGGTTGTTTGTCATTTATTTACATTAATTGAATTAATTAATCATTATTAATTCATTATATATTTATTGTTGCTGAGTCATTCCTCTTAACTATCTCATTGAATAATTTTATTTTATACATAATTTAAATTAATTTATGTAAAATATAAGTAATTAGACATTTTAAATTTACTTAAATTTAATAAATTATTTATTACATATTATATATTTAATATAATAATTGGACTTTAACGTAGTTCATTAAAGTCTTTATTAATCGCTTTAACATCGTTACGATAGAAATATTTTCATTGTTCTAAAAATAAGCAATTTAATTTAAGTTAAAAGGAAAAGAGTTGAAAGTTTGTTCATTCCTTATAAACTCAAAACTGTCATAACATAAAACGTACAATATTTTCTTTATACTTTTATGGATCATTTAAGATTTTCTAATTTTATTATTATAATATTTGATTGTAACTTGATAATACAGTTTAATGCCATCATTCTTTTTAACAACTTAATCGTGTTATAATGTTTTAATTAATATATGAAATATTCTTTTAACAACTTTACGTTGCAATTAATTAAAAAATTAATTCCTCACTGAGCTGAGAAAGTAAAGCTGTTTAAGCATTAAGACAATTAATTTGATAAAACTGCGATCAAAGAAAAGTTTCTATTTTATCTTGAATTTTATATTTTTATTTATTTATAAATTACAAAAGTTAAACTTCTTTGAACGAAACACTTGGAATGAAAAATATTTATTTATATCATATTTATCAATTGTTTTTCAATGGACATATATTTGTTTTACTTAAATACTACTTATTGACATTTTTTTCGCTATTTTTTTTCATTTGCTTACATAAATCAAAATTTTTTTCCATTTCAATGCGTGGCATTGTGCGGAGTTGATTCAAAATTATAAATACAATCGCGCGGATGCATACATTACGTCGTAGTTTCAATGGAAACTACTAATCCATTCTCTTCGTTACATACTTAGTTAGCAAGTGCACAAAATTACACCGAGTTTCTAAATGATAACATATTCTGGGCACATTCTCTCTGACGTGCGCGAAAATTCAATCCGTCAAAAATAAGGTGCGCTTCATAGTCGGTTTAACATGCGAGTAATAAATAAAATAACACGCACATTCATCATACGTGCACTTTCTTTTTCACCTTCCTCATTTATTTAATAAAATTTCGTTTTGTTTGTTATTTTTGGTACATGGAAAACAATATTTTCAAATATTAAACCATGAATTTGTGGCTAGAAGGAATTGATGTTTAAGGTTACATTTAAAAATATAGCTTTAATGTTTTTTAATAATCATAAAAGAATATTTTATAATTTTACACATTTTTAATACAAATATAATGTTAAATTTGTGTAGAATAAAGTCGTTTATGTATATAATATAATATTCTAGTCATACATTCTTTCAATAACTTCCTGATATTGAAATCAATTATTGCCATATATCAACCATATATAGCCACATATGGCCATATATGCATTCAGAAATAACATGTATGTCCATATATGTTTCATTTTTACTAAGAAACAATTGCTATATTTAAAGTTTGTAATAATTACAAATTAAAAGTAAAATATAATTCAAAATGTTAGAATTCAAATGTCGTCAGTTGTTTTAACTTGAACAAAATATTAACGTAATGAAACATTATAATAGATGTAAATTTGCAGTTGAACCTATTTTAACTATAAAAAAAGTTGAAATCACAACAAATTTCTTCTAGTAACATTTACTTTTAAATATAACAATTTGTTTAAAATGTTTCATGGAAATTAAATATTTCTTTCTAAAACAAACATAAATATGAAGCTGAAATAAATAATATTAAAATATAAATAAAGCATAAAAAAAATTTATAATTAATGATGCGTACAAATTTTCGTCGTGATTATAAAGGCGAAGACAAAAGAAAAGTCGAAATTAATAATGTTCTTTTAACAAGGCTTTCACAAAGGAGTTGAAATAATGGTCGGCCCTGACGATAACAACGAGGAATAGCCAATTTCTTGCGCTGCACGTACGAAATAATCGCGCGCCGTGCTTTCGATGTTCAGCATAATAATGGCTCGCAGGAGACCACGCGATGTCGTGTTTTCCTGCATGCGTACTTATGCGCACGTGAGGCGCCTTTTGATATAAGCTGCGCCAAAGTTTTCGCGCACGAAACAAACTCGCGGCCTATCCGCGTAATAGTACGTCAATTGTGTGCACATTCGCGCATTCAAAAAAATTGCAGCTTCTACTTAGAAGCACTTTTCAAGAAAGGCAACAGCACGTTCATTACACAATTATACGAAGAATACATTTTTCTCTTACGCGTGCTCTCTTTAATTTACATTAAGCTTCATATAAAAACTTAAAAGTAATTAACATTTCAATTATTTCGCTGCAAAGTCTTTTGTCATTATTTGATCTTTATCTGAATTGTTTCTATTATCTTTTAATGTTCGTATAAAGAGCGAAATTTCGGCTTTTTCATTTGTAACACACTTGTAACTTATAATATTAGGAATATATTTTTATAACAAATTATCATTTATACACGTGTAGAAAACATTACATTTTTATTAACATTAATAATTTAAATTTTTTTATTATTACTAATCTGAAAATCGTAAGATATAATATCGCAGATGTGAATTCAAAAGAAATTTTATAAATCATAAAATATTTATATTTTTGTCTACCTTAAATCTGATTATTATTAACATTAAAGAAATTGTAAGTAGGAACTCTTGTTTTGAAAGCAACTGAGCAAAGTGAAAAATGCATAGTTGAACAAAAGTAGAACAACGTTATGCTCTGAAAGTAGGAAATAATTTTAAAAAAATTCTTCGTAATAAAACTAAGCTTTTGTTCCATTAAACTAAAAATGTTTTAAGAAATATAATTAATCGAAGCAAACATCCTTTTGTGTAATCAGATATGAATTATGGATTCATAAAAATAATAAAAATCACATTAACTATTTTTTAATATGTATGTTTAAGTCCGCTAAATATATATTGAAGTGATCTAATTAGACATTCAATTAACTAATTATAAATAAATATTTAATACTAGCGAGACAAAATTTGATGTAATATAATATTGCTTACGGTTTGCGTCTGTTGGTCTGACGTAACGTAGGTACTTACTACTACGCGTCGTACAAATAGTCTTTGATCAATCAAACTCACATCTATATTCGGCTTAGATAATTTGAACGTTCGACATATTATAATATGAAATACGTCTGTGCAGCGTAATCACCATTAATTAATAATTCATCGAAGCCGAAGTAATGAAATATTTATTTTCTTCGTAATATATCCGTGCACTTTTTCCATTTGAAAACGAAATTTCATATAACATTTTTATGCGACTTACGCGCGATGAATATTTTATTCAACTAATGGAAATATTAATTAAATGATCAGCTGAAATATGGTAATTGAAGCTACAAATTGAAATGCCCGTCATTTTTGTACAAGAATTGACGAGGGGTTTAATATTTCATGAGATGAATTTTCTTTATCTAAAACAAATTAATGGAATTATATTGTCAAAATGGCCAAATTGAGTTATCTTTAATACTTGTGAATAAAAATATCAATTCAAGATAAATGTAAAATGAACAACTGAATAAAAAGAAGATCAAAATAAGAACCGAAAAAGGTACATTGAAGAAGTGATGCAATTACCAAATAATAATAGAGCCAAAAGAAAAGTAAAACAAAAAACAGTGAAATTACTCTTATTAATCAAACATTCATTAAGTGCTTCTCTGTGCGGATGTTTATGCATTATTATTTAATACGTATTCATCATAGAGTAAGTCTTTCATCACTTTGCACTTGCTCGCAAGACAAAGTTATCAGCAAAATCGTTGCCCAAAAGTCACATGTATATTCTGTTTATTCAGGCGCATTCACGACATATGATAAATATGCGTTGTGTTTGACATGACCTGCTTCCCAATAACTATCTAACAACTTTGTTAGATAAACACGAGCAGACTCGAATGCATACAAATACAAGATTATCCCGGTAGTTCTCGACAGAAAGACTGTTGCGCCTGAAATATTCAATGATAAACCCAGAAAAGGACGGGCGTTTACACGAGCACAATTCACCGTAAACAAAATTCATACCCTGAATTTATGCACAACGAAAAATGACACGAAAAATCATGAGAATCAAATAAAGTAATTTAATAAATTAAGACGAGTAGTATTAGTAGGGACAATTTTTACTCGGACGAATGACGTTCAGCTTTTTTTTAAATAAAATGTTAATTATTTTCACCAAAATGAACTGTGTTTGTATGGTTGTTATTAATATTTTAATTCACTCAGAAAAAAAATCAATTTTTAATAAAAAATTTACTAATTTTGCATTATACTTACAGACGGAGAAAAATGTTTGGTTATGGTAACCAAAAATTTATTTCTTTTTTAACTGACAAAAATTTTAGGTGAAATAATCGAATATGTTTTTTAGTTACTGTAACTAAAAAAATTTTTTATTGAAACAAAAAATTTTCGTCGAACGTACGACGCGGAATTTACGATGCGCCGATTAATTTACGGGCACTCGGTCGCGCATCCTCCTAATAAGGTCGAATTTTATGTAAGGCCGTTAATGTGCCAGACGTGTGTGCGGTTAAGTGGGCCCGCCGAATGTTTCGGCGAAAAGTATGAAACGTCGTTAATGTTGACATTATAAGCCCGAAGATAGAGCCCGGGATGCTTGTAAACCCCTGCTTTAATACCACTGCAACCGTTATACACTATGCAACTACTCTTAAGCTGTGAACGACTTTGAGATTGGATTACCGGGTAACCGCAAGCCTCTCAGCCTGCGGTTTATTATGAGCTTCTCATCTAAAGTTTTAATTCGGCCGAAGAATTGTACTTTAATAACCGCCGGCAAAGGGCCGTCAATGAAAAACTTATTTCTTTCTCCTGCGCGAGCCAATTTGTTATCAAACTATTACAACTTCGCATGCATTTTAATATCCATTACACATTTTAATGTCTATAGCTCAAATTCAACCTGTCTGTCTTCAAATCATGCCACTTTTCCAATATTTCCGGTATTAACAGAGGTTTCATTGGGAATTCGATAGGAATAAAGAAAATCGTCGTCTGTGTCTGCACTCGAAATTATATTACGCTTGATTAATTTTTTATTCATAACGTTAAATATAATCAAGTAATATATAAAATTTAGACAATCTTTATTTTATTCGCGTCTTTATTAAGCGTTTAGATTTGCAATTTTCTGTGCGCAAAATTTATATTTATACATTTGATATAATTTAATATAAGTCAATATTAATTTAAAGCGTTAACTTAATAATGCGACACTTGCACTGCGTGCATAGCATCTCTGCACTGTTCATCAGATGGTAAGTAACCGATCCTGGCCTTAATCTACTATTTACCACCCGCTGGGTCATCCCCTAGGGCAGTTATTGTATAATAACCGGTCGTTGTACACTCATCAGAAACTGTACTTAGCTTGCACTTGTCGCGTTAAGTACAGTATGCAAAGAGGTTTTATCAGATCTGTTCTGAACAGATTCAATAATAACTAATACCTTCGTTAAAATTTCAAATTTAAATGCAAGGAAAAAATGGGATAATCACAGGAAACAGACTAGTACGATTAGCATCATTCGTTTATTATAACCATATTGAGAAAAAAAGACAATAAATTACTATTTTTAACTGTATTTCATATTTCATATATGCCAAATATTGATTCCAACGTATCTTATTTGTTTCAGGTACAGTACACAGGCCAAAATGGTGGACACAGGTACAGGCACGTTGTACATCATCGGTTCTTTCAAGCGAATGACCACGGATCCAGATTTCAAGGTAAATTCAACTTATAATTTTCCCCAGCACGCTCTAAAAGCGAAACGAGAAAACAATACATCATTTTTTTATCGACCATATACCAAAACGAATAAATACATTTGAACTCTTCGTCAATGATTTATAAGTTTTGAATTCAAGCACTCGTCTTTTACTAGCAATGAAACGCGAATTCTTTCCGGGGGTTGGAGGAGGGAGGGGGACGAGGACGAAGTTGGTGATTGGTGCTCGAGTGTATCACTCTTCTTACTTGAAGTCATATTTGTTGAAACTATAAAAAAACTTTATACGAAGCTAGATTTATCGTGTAAGGAAGGGTTCGTTTCGTATAATCCCTGAGAGTAACTCGAGTTTATGACGACCGTAAGTAGGAAAGTTTATCGGTAAATTTCGCCGCCGAGAGGTGTAATTGTAGCAACGATATTCCGAAGTTGAGCCGGTAACGAAGTCATTTTCATTCCTATTCCTATCAGAATAATGAACCAATTATGATTATTGATACTGTTTCGAGTTTTTTATGTAGTCCGAGCGGGCAAGCAAGAGTTGCCGGGCGTCGGTGCCGTTGTTTCGATAATAATATTGATTTAGGTGTCGTTAAAGAGGGTTTGCGCTCGAACGGAAAATGTGCTAGAATGATCGGCACCAAGTTTCACCAATTAAGCAGTTTAGTTTCTGACTTGGCACGATGTCGGTGACTGTTTTAGTTACTGTAAATGAAGATACTTAAATTCGTTGTTGAATCGTTTAATTGCACTTCAATTCTACGGCAATCCGCTTTCTTTTTTTCTTTTAATTCCAGCTGCAGTGGTATTATTTTCCAATCGCCTGGCATAATGTCAGTAAATGTATGAATTATATATATTATAAAATTTTTTTTCTTATTTTACTTTGTAGTACATAGTATATAATAATTTTAAAAAATATTATAATATTGCACACTGATAAGAAAAATTAGGGTAAGAAAAATTAGGGTAAGAATTATTGTCTCGTATCATAAAGTAGGTATTAAAGTTGGTTTACACATAAAAGTTAGCATATTTTATAAAAGAGTTTACAAGAAAAACAACCTTTTTTATTCTACTGAATCATAAAAACTTGTATAATCCTCATAACCTCTTTTGAAATATATGTTAACTATGACAAGTCAACAAATTTTATCTCACTTTGTGATACAGTATAATAATTTTTTATCTCACTTTTTTCTCATTTTGTTGTGAAATTTTATAAAACGTTATATGATTAAATAATTCACTGCAAAAGTGTTTCATTCTTCAGTTCCATTTCACATATTACAAAATATAATAATATCCGTGAACATTTTAATTATATTTATAAATAAATCATGGAAATTACGTTGATGAAACTCTGCATATCGATTTACATAAGTTAATCAAATTATTAATTAATATAGACATTTTTAAAATAAATCATTGTATTATAATATCAGGATTCGCGATAAGGTTTGAATTTTAATTATTCCGTTTTTATTATGAGAACCTAAAAAAAATTCCGGTAAATAATACTGAAGTAACAACTTCAAAATAACTTTTGTTAACTATATTAAAGGTTATTGTTAAAATTTACAATCCTTTTAAACGTTATTGCAGTATAATTTTCTATTATCAAACTTTATTATGCACGGTCAAGTTTGACATAATGGTTCAGGAAATATGATCGTTCAACGTAATAGGGTTATAATTGAAATTTAAAATTAATTTATTACACTAAATTATATATAAAATATTAAACATAGTTAATAAGTATATAATTCTCTACAATATATTTTCACTTCATTCTCATTTTCCGTCGATTATTAAATACGCTGACTCGATATCATTGAATAATTTTCACAAAATGATTTTATTAATTTATTTTCTGCTTTCGTTGACTTTAAATTTATTATAACAAAAAATTTTTTAGTTTCCAATTAAAATAAACGTAACAATGTTGTGTGCAAACTAAATCGCGGAGAAATATTTTGGATAGAAACACGAGCAGCAAATGGAAAATAAAACAAGTTCAACAAAATGTATAAAAAAAATATTTCATGGGTGAAATAAAATATATTCGGTTCTAATGACGAGGAACATTTATAAACCGTGGAATGAATAAAAATGGAAAATTAATATATATCGTGAAAGTAAAATGAATAATTTATATTTTATAATTAAACGTGGGAACTTGCGTGGCCTCGGCATTTTTGTTGAATTTCAATTCTCACAATTGTTCGTGCTCATATTCTGAATATTAAATGGAAACAATTTAATTACGACTTACAAATAATGCACTTCCATCGCGCGAATTTTTTATTAAAAGTTCGCAATTACGTGTAGAGTTATCAAACGCGAAATTACAGAGCGGAAACTTTCCTTCGTCAAATAGAAACGTAGAAGGAAAGCTCGTTCATTTATTTACGGAAATATAACGCGTGCGGAATTATTGTTAATAAGGCGTTTCGTTTAACATTAACGGCACAACGAAATAAACAGTTTTGCATAATCATCGGGTACATTAATTGCGTTATAAATACAAATCGAACACGACTGTATAACTTTATCTAAAGAAATATTGAATATGTATATGAATGATTATGCCCGCAATTTATATGTTAATCCTGAAATTTTACTCCGCGTTTTTAACTCAATTTACATTTTATAGGTATATTATTCGTTTTGGCATATAAACAATATTGTTATTTATATAGGTTATGAATAAATTGCAAAATCATGAATACCGGCATTATACTGATTTATTCGTTAGATTAACCATTATTTTAATAATAAACAATGCGCGCATTGTTATTATGCCCTGCGTGTTTAATAAATGAACGGGGACTTTTGATAAAGAAACAACTCATTCGGAATGTAGAGGAGAAATAGGGATCATTTTGATAGTCTCCTTAAAGTTTGTGATATTCATTCTTATACCTCCTTTGTTGAAGGTTATTTGAAATTGTCCTTTTAAGAAATGGAATAATTTAGTCACAACTTGACATAACTCTAGCAAGAACTCATTACTTCTTAATCCTTTTGAAAGCAACTTAATGAGGATCTTCAGGATGACATGAAACTTCACAAATTGGTTCTTAGCGTGAAAAAATGAAAACGAAATCTTCACAGAGACGGTGCTCCGAATACTTTTTATTAGCACATTTATGCATGTCCGAAATTCAACTCCTATATATTATATAAATTGAAAAGCACAGGTTAATCACAATTTTGAAATTAATGGAAAGAGTCGGAATGACGTTTGATTGGTTTTTAAGTATTTTGAAGAAAAATTGATTAAGTATATTCATATTCTTCAATCTAGTTAAAGTCCAGAATATTTACATATATATAGCTAATTATAAAACAAATTTCTAATACATATTTGTAAAACATGTACCAAATAGCCTATAGCAGTTTCATGCTATTTTCCAACAATATAAACTTGACTCAAATCAAAATTCATCACTGCTTAATGAGAAACTGTTAAGTGCTTCTGATCTAGATACCTATTGAAACAAATTTCTTATATAGTTTCTGATCAATATCCTGATTAACTTTCAACTGTTCCTATACGTTATAATGTAATGATCAAGAGTATTAGGAAACTTCGTGAACAGCGTAATTTCATCTTGATTAAAATTCTAACTTTCCTGTTGTAAGAGAATATATTACATTCGGAGGGATTAGAATGTAATTAGGTCTTTGTCTTCAATAAATATCAAAATTATGGTGATGAGTTGCTGATAGATGATTGCAAATGCGTAAATTAAAATGAAAACGATCTGAGTACAATTTGCTTGATTTCATCCTGATTGTTTGTATGTGTTAAAGAAAGTATTTCATGAAATGTATTACCTATTTATATTATAATGAATATTAATAATTAAACTGGCATTATTAATTGTTTAATATTAATAACGACATAACGGGATAGAAATTCGTGAGCTAATAGATTAATTGCAACACGTATTCACATTGCTCTCTATATTTTCTTTTAATTAATAATTACTTGAACTAAAATTTATGAATACGCTGGATATACAATTAGTTATATTTGAAGACAAATTTCAAAATAGTATAATTTAGAATACTCCCTATTGTGTTATCATTATAAATATTTATCATTCGTAATGTTTTACAATTTTCACTTTATATATTTCAATTTAATAATAAATAATTGAACTGAACTTTTGGAATCTTCATCCAACTTTATTCGCAAATAAGCAAACTGTTCAGACTATTGGATAACACTTTTTCTCTTACAAAATTTTCTTGTTAGACTTCGTATCAAGTTTCTCACATTATTTTTCTTCGTCCTTCACAGTTACAACCTAGATTAATTAATTACCATAATCTTATTCTCGTATTTCTCGTATAAAACTCGACAAGATCTCTAAGGAACCCATCCAAAATTCAATTATCCATTTACGCTTGTAAGCGTAAGCAAACGTACATTTGTTTCAACAAAACGTCTTATTCACCACCCAATATCTCTTAAGCAGAAGCTAATTTGAAGAAGAAAATTAATCAACGTTTCGTCAACTATCTTACTTCATCTGTCAACTAAATTTGAAATCCGACATCCCCCTCCAACTGTTACAATTGAAAAAGAATTAGTTAAAAATAACTAAATTAGTATTAAATAAAAAACGATTTTCTTTTAAATCCCTATTTTTTATTAACTCGTACTTTTCATCATGACAACTAACAGGGAACGAAATTTATTGGATTATGGTTAAATGATATAAATTATTCTAGATCATCCAGATTTATGGTTACATCAAATTATTGAATCCATTAATATATTCATAAAATGAAAATGTGAGAATTGAAATTTAATTAATGTATCTAAAATAAAGTTAATAATATTAAAATTTAGTTAATTCAACTAAGCTATCATCTTGTGTGCAAGCCTTTTATTGTTGGAACAAGCGTTCCATATTAAGAGTAATCGATTAATTCTGGATAATAAAATTCTTCGTTTCTTATCTCCCAAATCCGAGCTTTCTACATCTCAAAGTATCCGTGCGCCATGTCGCGTGATATCTTCCCCGAAACTGCAGTGCAAGAAATCGTACGCGTGCGATTCCTCCCATAGGAAACGCGCGTATGCATTTGAAATGCTGGAGAGAATGGCATTGTACGATCCGGCTCGGTATTTTATGACGATACTAAAATGTGAAACATCGCTATCGCGAAACGCCGACTCCGTGTTAAAGTGATATATAAGTTTTCTGAATTTACGGAATTAGTGCTTTCTTTTTTTCATTTTTACGAAATTGGCAGTAAAAATTATTAAATCGTAAACTGACCAAAGGGAGATTTTCTATACACTGGAATATAATTAATGAATAAATAAAAAGTTGACCGAAGAAATAAATTAGAATTGTTAAATATGCAATTTTGAATCTATTCGTTTCAAACGTAAAGTTAACGTATGCTGAATTTTTGTTCCCAAAGAACCATTCTGACAGACGTAATAAACAAGGAAAATATGAATGCAGAATAAAAATATTTTATCTGAGATTCGAACATATGTCGGCGTTTCTATGTTCTTATTTGCGAATTTATTTCCTTATCAAACTTCTTTATTGATATATTAAAGCTTAATTCAATTTCATATAAATTCTTTACGTCTGTCATATATAAAATTTACCATAAAAACGAATCAATTGCAACATTGGAAAAAAACTATATCAATTGGAATCTCTACTGTCAAAAATGGTTACATTATTACTAGGCCTGTAAAATGTTTGAATAGTTCATGAATGTGTTCGAATAAAAAATAAAAAAAAAACATACCTTACATAATATATGTAAAATATTAATGCGTTTTATAATAAATATATATATAAGTTATGTTTTTTTTAATTTTTGTATAAAAAAAATTTTCAGATAACTATGGAGAAAATTAAATAAAAAAACAAAAAGAAAAAAAAATATAATAAATTAATAAATGTGTTAAAAGATCTCAATCAACTGTTCGAACAGTTTAAACTGTTGTCACTGACTACTGTTTTCTAATGTTCGAACATGTTCGAATACCTTCACTGACAGGTCTAAACAGAAAAAGAAAATACATCAAAAGTTACTATGCTAGAACCTTAATGAGAAGCCATGTGTAGAATGTAGGAAAAATTACCGTACCAGCACAGTAAAAATTACCGTGTTTTCAAATATTTTGGCGTTTTTTACCATAATTTTTACTGTGCTGGCACGGTAATTTTTCATATATTTTATATATAGCTGTCTACGGAAAAACAAAAGGCATTAAACCGTTGCGGAACATTTTCAGCTCCTCTTAGTGGAGTTGATTGGAATATACTCGCGTGGCAATAGGTGTGAGTAAGGCGGTGGAATAGCTCGCGCACGCAGCGCTTACTGGAGTAGCTTTTATGTCGGATTCTCAAGTGGAGGATTTCGAGCTGCGCTTATATGCATGCACTTGCGAAGCTATCGGGCCTGTTCCTGTCGTCGCGCGACTACACATTCGAGATAACAAATACGCGCGCGCCGTTTGACCCCGATTCGTTCCTTTTCGCGTGCCTCCGGCACTTTGTTACCTCTCCTCCCCTTTTTTTGTCACTTGTAATTGTAACGAAATGGCTATTCGCGGCGCGATGTTTTGCGTCGCGCAAACGCCGAGTTTTGTTTGCCCGTAGCGGTGTTAATTACGCGGCGCCCAGCGGCGAGTAATTCAGTTACGTTAAATGGCAAAACAGTAATGATAAACAAACGGAACGATGCCGTGATAAGTTTATGAATGCGAGAAGGTTTTTGCGCGCCGGCAAACGGATTTCGAATCTCGCGTGGAATCTTGTTTGCCCGCGCCGTTTGATGCGCCGTAAACAAGTTAATGTGAAATTACATGACCGATGCCTGCAGATAAACATTCTACTGTTTGTGACGTTACATAAGAAGTCGATGTTATTTGCCAAGTGAAAATTGAACAGTTTAATAATGGTATTTGTAATCGTACGATTTGTGCGGATTAATTTTATTTTGCTAAATAAACTTGAACAAATAATTCCGTAATTAACGTTTCATATATGTGCAGCTTTTCTCAGTGAACAATTATCAATACTAAACATTAAAATGCTAGCATAGTAATTCTTAATCTTTTTTATATTTAATAAAGAAATTTTTCATTTTAAAAAACCGTTATTTTTATTGAAAAACTGACATGTATCTAAAAAAAGATGAAAAGAATAATATTATCTGTCATATTTTTCTTTCTTCTATTTTTCTCAGTGTACAGTAAAATAATAATAAGTCACTGTAATTATTAGAATTAATTTTTCAAAATTAGATCGTTATTGACTAATTTCTAATTATCATTAGTGTCTAAATGAATTTTACGTCGAGTAGTAATCATGTCATTCATGAACCAATAATTATATCATTATTTCGTCATTAGACCTTCAACCAACATGTACCTTTGTTAACTAATTGCATGTCAATTATATTCACATTTCTAAACACGAATTATAATCACAAATAATCGAAAGCAGCGTTTCAACCGATAGTATATATAACTGATGGATAATGAATGAACTTAAAGCACATTAATAAAAACTTTTTACATTTATTTTCGAAAAATAAAAATTAATAACTTTTATCCTGAAGAAGGGCAAGAATTTCTATAAAGAGCAGCGATTTCCCGAGATCCGAACTTTAGTAAATGTCTCGGTTTTAACATACGTTAAGGAATTTTTTGCAAAAACATTTTCTTTGTTCGAGTGATTTATGAAGAATGTCCGGAAAAAGGCGAAAAAAGTACGGAACATTTGCGAAAGTCTGCAAGATCTAAGTAATCAGTTCCGTTCAAAGTTTTTCTTATAATTTCTATCTTTGAAAGTTGAAGGAAAACAAGGAAGTTAAACATTGTTTAATAATCGTTAAAATTGCGATCAATTTGCAATAATAAAATATAAACATTTATTTTCACAAATTCTCCCTTAACGGCAAAATTATTCGTCCCCGTATTTTCGGGGAGAAGTTTGATGAAATTTAAATATAACTTTTCGCCGTATTTTATCAAACTCAAAAGTTTGTTTAGAATTCTGCTTGCAGCTTTTACAAGTTTTCGAGTTATATCTTGAGACTTTTTTGTTAACTTATATCTACAAAGGGAGCATTTAATCAAGCTAACCAATTAATATAAATTCCCGGGCAATAATACCGTTGCCGAAAATCCTGCGCAAATTGAATTAGATTTAGCCATTTGTGTAATTATACAAATTGCCATAAGCTGAATAGTAAAATGGATGCGACAGCCAAGACGATCATTTTGTCTCGTTAAGATCGGAATGCTTGGGCATTAGTTTCATGCGCACATGTGTCTGCACATACGTTAAGGTTTTCCGTTAAATCAAAGGAGAAACTTGGCAAATTTAATGGGTCACACGGGACTCGATTACACGCAAAGACAATTCTCCTGAGCTCGCAGAAATTGTAATGCATCCTTCCAGTAAACGTGGAATTATTTTCTGCCATACATACGATACATCCATACTTACGTACCCGAAATTCCTGAATAATAGAAAAAGAATTCTAAAATTCTTTTATCGCATTTCATCGTTACATAACGATGTTTTGCAACATATTATTAAGAACTCTATGAAACCTTGTGATATTTCTATGTACATTTCTTCTGTTTTCTTGCGCTTAAACTTTCGTATCCCATTCAACATTCATCCAGTTTCCTTGAAATTCACTATTTATTCTTATTCTTAATGCAATCCTATTATATTACATATTGCAAAATGTTACAAATTGCTATAAGTTAACTGATTACACTTTTAGAATATTAACTTCCAATTATTTCATGTCCCACAAAATAATTGTCTATTGTACAAAATATACGGTCGAAAAAATATGCTTGGATTAAACCATTAAAAGACGTTAAAATATATTATTAACTAAATACATCTTAAACATTATTATACTTCTTATCTCTGTCAGATATTATAGGGATTTATTATTCGCTTGTTTCATTTTAACATTAATTCTTCTCTTTATTGCAATACGTCCGTTAGTTTTCTAAAAATGTTCCAATTTAAGTTTTGCACGGACAGTTTTGGAATAAATGTATATAATTTTATGGAAAACATTTTACAATTCTACTTGCATGCAAATGAATGGCTGCTTTCTCACACGGTCACGAAATTGTACGACTTTGACAAAAAGTATTTAAAAAATGAACGAGCGTCTTTCCATTCGAGAGACGAAATATCATATTAAATTTCAGTCCTTAAGTTATTCATCGGTCTCTGCGTTTCTAAAGTGTTCACTTCCGGTGTTCCCTTTTTACTTCCGTTTGTGGCTCGCGTTCTTTTGA
This sequence comes from Leptoteleia sp. ZL-2020, assembly GCA_022817305.1. Taxonomy (NCBI): domain Eukaryota; kingdom Metazoa; phylum Arthropoda; class Insecta; order Hymenoptera; family Scelionidae; genus Leptoteleia; species Leptoteleia sp. ZL-2020. The sequence goes on along the minus strand of JABFPN010000115.1, from coordinate 33,185 downwards.
TATTTATGCTTCGCCAAATTCTCTCGTTGCATTATTTTTTTCTCCTTGATAGTTTCTAAAGAGGAATCTCGAGGCACTCGCAATTTTTATCTCGATTAAGTTTAAATATCTTGATTGCGGTCGAATGAAATGAAAAATTGTTGAAACGTATTAAAAATTAAGGTGAAAGTTATTAAATGCCGAGCTAATAAGACCAGACAATCAATATATCATAAGAATTGAAAAATTACTATCTTATGTTAGTAAAAAGTATCAGCATTATGACAACTGTTGTCGACTTTCAAACAATAATTGTCGACAACTTTACACTTTACAAGATCATATAAAAAATTCTACTATACTATATACATAATATTATGTTGGTGTAGTAATTGTATAAACATCATAGACGATATCCCTTCCCCCTCAGAAGGGAAATTAATTTTTATTATAACTTTTTCCTCAGTTTGGAGACTATGAATATATATTAATAAATTATTTAACAGATTAAATAACAATTCTTTCAGAATATTGATCGTGCTCCTCTTCTTCAAACTACCCCTTTTCTTCGCGATACGTATCACTTAATTCGCGATATGAAACCACATTAACACCTGCAACGCAAGTTTACTGGGAATCCAATTTTAACTAATGGTAGTTGATTTCGAGGGAGCACTGTATCCTTAATTAGCGAATATTTCACAATTATAATTATGCTTGCGTACCTGTCAAAAATACAGCTGTTTAATTACTTTTATAAACTGTTCTGAAAATGTAATATTTTTCAAACAAAATAGAAAAAAAAAGACAATTTTATATTCTATTTGTAGAATTAATTTTGCTTTTAAAAACGGCTAAATAATTTATTCTGTAACGCTCGTTCTCTTCAATATGTATCGCATAATTTGATCATAATACAATATCGAGAACAGACGATTCTCATATGTCAATACATTTCACAGACATTTAAATAGAAGTATTATGACTTATACGTCATATCTTTCAATTAAGTTTACCATTATATACGAAATATATTAACTTGACATATACATTATTCGACATTTATTCGTCTAGGATTCATTTTTAGAAGTTGCATTTAATTATTTACATATTTACCAGTTTAACGCGTCAATAATCATATATAAATAAGATATATGAATCTAATATGGCTATATATGTTTCATTTCCAGAAAGGTCGGAGCTGTTGGTTTGTTATTTATTCCCGATAATAAAATAAGTAAGAATCTACCGTATTTACTTTACTTATTTTCGTTCTCTCTGTTAATTTAGATTTATTTCAAAGTCGCGGCGAAGCAATTTTTCGCCAATACCTTCGTATTATTGCGAGAGTGGAAGTAATTTTTCGTCAGAATTAAACTGACGGGATGATAAATATTATTAATAAATCAAAATACGCGGATCAAAGGCCCTTCAAAAATGCCGGCAATAAACAATAGTCCGCGATGATTTCGAAATAAACGAAGCGAAAATCTCGATAGTGGGATATCGAATGCATTTTTTATACGTTACTAGTTATCGAGCGTTCGTCGAAAATAATAGCAACGCGTTAAAACGATGCGTTAATAAGTGAAGTGTTATTGATTATCTCCCGTCGAATGGGACTTTGCGTACACGCGAAAGTGTCCTATCGGTTTGTTTATTATGATTTTGAAAAAGCTGGAACTGATCGGAATCAAAGTTTCATTCGATTTCCCATTCCCTTGAGAAATTCAAGAGTAATGGCAGAGACTAAGAAATTAATGTTTCTTATCTTGCCGCGTTCTTCAAGATAAACATTTCATCTTTCCATTTTATTTCTCCACTACCTCCGCCTTTCTCGTCTTATCAAATAAATATGTGTTTCCTATTAAAGTGGAGAAATGTACGAATAAATGTGCATACAGTTAATTTTCATTTGCGTGAAAAATGTTTATTCTCAAATCAAATTCAAGAGTTGAATGTAAACATTACAAATAAATAAAACGAAAAGAACAATGTTTTGTCTGCATTCAGCCTCTAAATGTACACCCTCTGAGAAAATCTATAACTTCCTCTCAACTACCCTGTTGTCGAAACCAACTGGGATCTAAGTTTGTAATTTAAAATTTAAAATCATGTAATCTTACATCGTGAGAGACAACTGAATATAAGCATTGGGATTGAATAAAGACGAGAATGTTAAAAATTTCATTTCCTTTATTTTCACTGTTTAAATTCAACTGTCCATCACAGCGCACTGCCAAGTCTTTTTTGAATTGACTAAACACAATATTTTGTCCAGTGCAGGTTCTAAGTTAGATCTAAAATTAAGTTTCTTTTGCTCAGACCTACATGGACGCCAACTAAAAATACTTTCGACGTAGCAGCAACTTGCATCCTAAATTTGCTCCATCTTTCATTGTACCAGAAGACTTTATACTTTTTAAACATTTATCTTGCTCCAGTTGACGTATTTCCTTCAGACATTGCGATTTCTCTAATAAATTTATGTGGAACTGAAGAATTTTAAAGTGAATAATATAAGCGAATTATGCGTCTTTGTGAACACATACAGTTATTATAATGAAATCATAAAGGGTTATCGTGTCTCGCAAGACACTTAATAATTTATTTTCATTGAATTTTGGAAAGTAACGTTTTGATCGAATGTCTGTGTTTCTGTCAACAGTTGTACCTGACGTCAAACGTGTCCTCTAGTGATTTCAACATGGGCTACAGTATGACCGGCACGCTGGAGCGCGGCTGCAAAAAGACGAATTGCTTCCAAATGACGCACTTCGCCGTGATAAGACGCCGCGACTACGAAAAGGCCTACGAGGATCCCAATCCTACCTAGTGCCCGTCCACGCCTGCGCTTTCCGAGTGCGGGCACTGCGAACACTACACGTAGGATGTCGAAAGTCGAACAGTGCGATTCGCGATTCACCGATTTTGATCGCCCGAAAAAGAAAGAAAGAAACAAAACAAAAACCAAAAACCAAAGACTATAACCGAAGGGCAAGTATTCCTATCAACCAGCAACGCTCAGCATCTTGCGCACAATAGCATTTCTGCAAAACCAGCGACCAAAAACTTGCAGTCTTTTCCAATGGTCATACAAATTTTTTTAGCTTGAAATACACCAAACTTTACTAAGTGTTATTTAATATTATATAATTGCAGCTCGGATAGAACAATCCCTTGCATATAAATAATGTTACTATAAAAATTTGCACACCCCATCAATAAAGTACTTGTTCATGGAATTACGGGGTGAAATCTCTTCTTTTTTTTTTAAATGCAAAGTGCAAATGAAGAATGCTTGTAAACACGTGGAGATCATGATACACGAAGCTAAATAAGTAACATAAAAAAAGTCGTTTATACTTTCTACTTTCCAAGGAGTTTCTTTTTCCAATTCTGCAAATTTATTGCAGTTTAAAAGTCTAGAATTCTCGCCGTAATCAGATTAACCTTTTTTCTTCGTGGAGGGCTATTTTTACCCACGCTTTACTTTCTGTTTCAATATTTTGTCATTCTATGTATACTCATTCTTTTATAAAAAGATAATACTTCTGAAAGGTTAATGGTAAAAGCTGAGAAGAATTTTTTATCTTTATATTCCATGTTATGTGTATCGTTTAACAATTGTCCAACGCAAATTTATATGATGAAAAATGGACTTTTAGAAGTTTTACTGTTTCATTTTGAATTCAAATTACACATTAGTCCGTGAAAAGAATGAATCAAGTAATTGAAACATTTTCAACCGAGAAGATTAAAATCTTCTTAAATGTTTCTAAATAAACACATTGAGTTCTTTTTATTTCCTCTAAATGCAGGGACAATAAAAAAAAGCACCACGAACAAACTATGAATGTTAAAAAGAAGTTCTCGGTTGAATAGTTTTCAATCGCGCTTCCAGACGTTACTGAAAGATTTTATTATGAAATGTTATAAAGATTTTTATAGTAACATTTTTACATGCATCGGACACTTCTCGGACACCGATTGTCCCCGCCAATCAGCGAACTTTGGCGAATGACCAGTGAGGCGTCTCTCGAATTGTTGAACATTGAATTGCGTCATTGGTTCGAATGAGTAATCGCCGTTAAATCGAAGAAATAATATGAAACCTCGGTGGTCGCGTAGCGCGGAAAAATAATAGCGACTCATCGTTCGTCTTATCTGGAATTGTGAATTGCGGGAGTGGCATCGAGTGCGCCGGGTTGACAGTCCGTGCGCCGATTGAATTCCAGATGGAAGAAGCTTGTCGACGAGCGTTACCGCTTTTCAGACTCTTACGCCGATAATAATAATGTCGGGGGAAAACTTCGCAAGAACAACATTCGCGAATCAATCAATCGCTCCTCTCCCGGTGCTTTTTTCGCGACCCCCGTCGAAAGCGTCACCGTTACGATAATAACCTTAAAAAGAAATTGAAATTAACTCGATCAAAGGGCCACTCGCTCGAACCAATAAATTATGATTCCGTTTCCCCGCGCAGCGGCATAATGAAGTTCGCGACGCGATTGCTTTATGGAAATTAATAATTCACTAAGTTCAAATGAGTTTACTTCGATGTTACCTCACAAAGAAAGTTTGAAAGATTTGTGATTTATCGTTACTGTTGGCACTTTGCGACTGAAACAGGAAGCTCACGTTTTGGTATTAAATTTTCTTTGTCCACTCGGCAAGTCGCAATTTTGACAGTCGGAAATGGGGGGCTGGGGGGGGGGATAATAAAAATAGGAAGGAATTTAGCAAAAAGGCCGGGCTTTATGGCAATTCGATTATTTGATGCTCGATCGAAGACGTCCAGTGAACGATTCAAAACGTCCAGTAGTAGATTCTAATTTAAGTTAGGCTATTATAAGCTGTAATTTGTGAAGAGTCGTGGAAAACTTGAATGTTTGTTTATTAGTATTTCAACGGAGAAAAAGTATTAGTAAATTTGACCGATTTTCCTATGTTACAATAGCATGTCACTAGATTCGTATAAAAAGAACTACTTGTATTTCTATTCAAAATATTGCACAATGAAATAAATTCAGGAATCAATGTGTTCGGAAAACCGTAAAATTTGAAATAATACATTTTACCATAAACAGATAATTTATTTTGAACTAATTCAACTCGTATTAAATCAACAATAAAATACTCTGACAGATAAATACCATGAATAATAAATGTGTTTTGAAAGTCGAACCTTTGAGAGCGCTGTGCCAAAATTTTCGGCAAACTCTACCAATATATTTTTCTCCGTGTTCCTTACAGCATTTTATTCAATCCAATTGACGTATTATACAGTTTTATACCGTTTGATATCGCCACAACCTTTTAACGACTCAGTGACTGAGATATGAGACAATTGTAAGGCTCTTTTCTATTGAGTCTTCTGCGCGGCCGCATCATAGTAAGACTGTCGGATAAAGTCGCGACATATGCAGGAGAGGAAATCAAAGTACACATACGTAATAAAGTATAACTAACTCGTACGATTAATTCCCGTCATCTAGAGGTAATAAGACATAAATATGGAACTTTGGAAATGGCAAGTTTTATGCGAACGGAATACTAATACAAATTTCTGCACGCTCATTATTTATGTATGACATACGTGTGTGTGCCTCGTACCAATTGGAAAAATGTCTTATAACTTTTCACTTAAATCTCCCTTTTCATGCAAGTCACCCAGACGCGCTCTAACCAGATTTCGTTCGATCGCTCGATCTAGTTACGCTTTTTAGACACTACGACATGGACAATACTGCGATGAGTTTTTCGACGGTGTGATATGCGCGTTTGTTTCTTATTGCGATCACGAAATATTGATAGAATTTGTTTCTTATTTTAGCAGTATTGAGTTGAATTCAGATGTTTAACGCGCGTTATCCAATTTATGTCTGTGAAACAAGCCTAAATTTTGTTACGTTTCTAAATAGGTTTAAATTGAAGTCAGTCGTAGACCGAGCAATCGAAAAGACCTTGCGTTCCAAAGACTTGAATTTAAACAGTAAGCTATGTATAGTCTCGTTTCTTTCGCGTTTAATCTGTATAAAAAATGGAATAACAAAATCTGTAAAGCGGAGTACAGTTTTAAGATCTTTCATGGAGTAAAAGTATGTAAAACAATGTTCCAATTACATTTCGTTTTGCTCCTTGTTTATTGTACGTTAATAGCATAATTTTAAACGAATTGTACAGAAAATTTTATTGTTCTCAAGAGGGAATAGAACTGTTTGTTAATATTATAATTGGAAATCGTTTTACTCGCATACTTCATTCATTATTTTATCACGAGCGCAACTGTATAATCTTAATTCACTGTTATTTCTTTGTTTTTTATAATTCGTTATTGTACATAACATTCGATATTATTTTTCAGACTTCAAGCTCATGCGTCATCTTGTGAACAATTCTTGCATTCACATTGTACAAGATGATATTGGTAATTTGGAAAGAATACGCGAACCCTAAATTTGTTGGACGTGTGATACGGAAGATATTTGTAAGACTACGATTCAAAGTAACGGTGTAAATAAGGATTTAGCTTTGCTCAAGGTATGTTTCACTTAAAGTACGAAAGTAAGGAATTCAAACGGCAATTGATCGAATAAAAAGAACGCAAATGGAAGCACGAATTAAATGATTAACGAATCGGCCCGAGGAGTGTCGGTCTGTTCACCTCGTGTCGCGCCCAATTATTTTGCGTATTCCAAAATCAAGCCGATTATGCATAAAAACGTTATTATCCTTGTAAAGAGCGTGTACGATGACCAGACGGGATAGCAGTATTCATTTTTGATAAAGCCACGAGATAAATTTACAAAGAAAAACAGAACTATATAATCATGTGCGTAAATAAGCGAAGAAGAGAACGACGTCTAAGATCACTAATTTTGTACCGTTGAGAAGTAGAAAAGGCGACGATCAAGAGGAATCCTCTGAGCATAATATCACGTCCTACTTGTTGTAATCTATGAATACGATATATAGATATAATTAAAATATATGGAAGTATGACAGGTCCTCCGTTAATGTTGACATAGGAGAAAAGAAATTTATGGACGTAATTAGCCGTAAACCTAAACTGTCAAAAGCAGCATCTCGTTGTTTCGTCTATGTTTCTGGCGCCACTTTCGCGTTCATTTTTTGGGTGATTTCGCCGAGTTCAAGGCGCCTCCTGATCAGCTCGATGAGCAATCGAATTAGCAGGCGCCGTCGATTTTTCGATACATCGGCAGAGTGTTACAGGGTTCTTCATCAGTCTCTCGACTTCAACGACGTTAGGAAGCAAGCTAAATCACGAGATATTTATTTCCCGACGCCGGAATGTTTTTTTTTTTTTTTGCGCGCGTTTTAGCCCAAGAAGAATTTCTTTACCTCCGCGTCGTCGGGCGTCGAGAGAACTTTGTACGAGTGTAAATTAACGGTATTATCCCTAGCGTTGTCGAAATATGGCTAATATAACTTTGAAAAATTCAGTGTATAGGTCAGCCGTAGATTCGTAATTGTAGTACATGCTTCGTCCTAGTCGATACTAGTCTATGAACACGAACTCGGACTATTTGTGGATTCTAATGTTATCGTGGCTAGTCAACGTAGCTTAGTGCATGGTAGTCGAAAAGTTGCCACGATTTCTTTCAATGATGTAGATGTTTAAGTAGCCTGCATGTGGTAGTTGTGCAATTTTAATTACTTTTCGTACTTGTACTGGTGGAAGCTTCAATTAGTAGTTGCTGGAACTTGGAAAGTTCCGTCCTGAGTAGATAAAATGGTTCAATCCTGAAATTTTCAATCATTCTAAATTAGTTGTAAATTTGTATTAGATGGCTCTTTAGTATATTGAATTCAAGTTGATTTCATTAACGATAAGAGTTCTAGCCTAATTTATAGTTGAATTTTATATACTTTTAGCAGTGACGAATGGTTAGAAGGCATAAGTATCTAAATCTTATCAATTTTCAGTTAGATTAAATTAAAAAATGAAAATCAATTATAGTAGCATCATAGATATTCTTACTAGATATTGTAAACCATGTCTGAATTGATTGCATTGAACCATAAATTTCGGGAATAGTCTCAAAAACAGTTCATTGATGTCTATGATATCTGATAATGACGCATTATGTTTGACAAAATCTCAATCAAATTCTCCACTTCAGTTCTGTTTTGATCTTGATAACTTATAATCTGATTCAAGATTAACGTCAGGTTTTCAGATTAGAATTAAATCAGGTTAGCACCTCAGAACGGAAACTTTCTAACTAGTTTCACAACTCGGCCAAGTTTGACTTCTGCTAGCATTATTTATCCGACGGAATTGCATTTTAGGGTATTTAAATAGGTAAAAGCTGCCGGAATTTAAAGTATATCATCGTAGACGTGCATAGTTGACGTTTTAGACTGTTGACATGGCACGTTCGTTTGGTTCCAGTAGAAAAATTTTGGAAGTATTTGTAAGGGGAGCTGGAGTGATTTGCGTTGCCCCGGTAAACAAAGAGCGATAGATGTCTGCTAATTGTGAATTTGTTGACAACAAGACAACGCGTAAGGACACGCGAGCGTTTAAAATTAAGAAGCGTGGTGTCTCGGGTGCGAGGGTTACCAACCATCCTATCAAATACGACCACTGTTTTTCTAGCTCCGCGAAGGCCAGCTGGAGGGCGACGGTGTCAACTAATTGCAGCGAACAAAACCGAACCGCGTTCCCGGCGCCAAATCAAAACCACACCCGTGGGAAATTTCCATCTATTAATTAGCACTCGTGATCAATCAAAGTCTCGATTAAATCAAAAACGTAACCGGGCAGGCTCGGTTCCCGGGTTGGATCGGCGGCGCGCTCAAGGGTTTCATGTTGATAGTTTAAAATGTTTCCGCGCTTCGTATTGATTTTATTGTCGCGTTACGCGCCTCGGCGCGGCGGGAATAAAATTAACGAACCGAGAGACGAATAAGTTAACGGCGGCTCAATAAAATATTAACGCGAGTGCGATTCGATAACGAACTTCAGCTAAGGCTAAATGTCGTTCATCCCTGGGTCCCCCACCGAAGGAGCCGAAATCGCCGTAGGAAGTAAAAAGCGATTCGATGTGCGATAGGGGCCAGGGCAAGTTTTTATCGTTCCCGGCCGCGGGGGCAAATTTCATAGCGCCGGATGTATAAATAGTCGTAAACTTAATGGATTAGTGTAACGACGCGACAAGCGAAATGTTATGATTTGTAATTGTCCCGCCATCCCCCCGACCCCTTCCCACCTCTCCGCTCCCAGGCGAAATGATATACGCCCGAATTATGCTCAACTTAAACGAACGACCGTTCGTTTCCGCGCAAACAAACAATTTTGCTTGCGCGCGATGTTTAGGATTTCGCGATACCAGCCGGGCCTGTATTTATGATTAATCAATTATTTGTATCCAGCCGAACGGCCGCAACTTCGACAAAATTTGAACACGGCATTCGTCATTATACGTGTACACGCGTGTTTGTACGCGCCCGCATACGACGCGTACAACGCGTACGCGCATTTGTTTCACTTTACACGAGCATTACTTGGCCAAAATCCGGCACGATTTCGTACAATTTCGGTTGAACTGTAATGTATAATTGAACAGCGCGCGCGCGCGCGAAAGATGAAACATCATTGAATTAATGGCAAAATTGGATTAAGCCCGCGCGAACGAATTGGCTTCGGGGGGGTTGGGAAAAACGTAGAGCAAGTTGCAGCGAAAGGCGAGCCGCTAAGCGAGCGGCGGTATCGCCGATCCTAATTTCAATTTGTCGAAAAGTATTCGAATCGACCCGCCGCGCTGATATTAGTAGCAATCTCGGTAACGTGGCCGTCGAATGGACGTTATCTCGGGCTCGTTTAAATGCATTTCAGGCTAAAAGCTCCGGGAGATTACCGCTCCGCCCCAGTTTCACTTCGTCGACTCGTCTAGAAAGATCTAGCCTTAATGAGATTATTAGCCGAATCGCGTCCTAATATGACTTTTTGAAGTAGCCTAGCTTCCTAGGATGGTTTAAGTCAAGTACGTCCGATATCACGGTCCCTCCTAACTACTTAGCCGTAGTCTAGACCCACTGATGCACGCTTTCTTCGAGTCTCAACGTCACTATCTTCGTCAGCTGCACGCCGGGTCTCTAGTCTTTTGTCGGATCGTCCCACTTCCCCGCTTTACGCTTCGGCCCCCTATTAATACCTTATTTTGCGCTCGAAATAATCTTCCCCGAAAGGGCGGGAATTCTGTTCTCAGGATCGACCCCGTTCCCATGGTTCCGTTTATAGGTTAATGTACAGCTTTACCGCGCCCTCTACCGCCGTCGACTCCGAGCGCTTCTTATGTATTTCAATTAGTCCGAGGCGTGTTTCACGCGCTTCGTATCCGATTTATCTTGAGAAATACATCAGAAAGGTGTTTTCGGAGATCCTGCGGAGGAAGCGTGCTCGGCATTAATCCTATAAACGAATGAGAACTTATTTTCTATCTTAAATCAACGTTCAGTCTACCCGAAATGTAAAATTATTTTACTTTTAATGGAATATGCTTTTGAATAATCTAAATCGTTGGAATATTTAACATAAAAGAAGTTCTTTGTTTTCCAATTGTGGTTATATTGAGACATATCCCTTGCGGAAAAGAATGTTGCAAAATGTTTAAATTGCTGATAAACGCTGAAAAACTACTAACATTGGAACTTTTCAGCATTAGTCAGTTTTTTCTGCATTTTTCAGCAAATTATTTCCACCTGGGATATCTTGTGCTTTTCAAGCTGAGAAATCAATTTAGATTGTTTGCATTATTAAATACAAATGTTAAAGTTATAGAATAATGATTTACACGCAAAAAAATAAACAGTTAATTTTTTCTTATAAACGTGTCAAAATCATAATTTAACGATTCTCCAAAATAAACTGGAATAAACTTTTAAACTGCTGTAAATTTGAAACACCTGTCCACACAGTTTGCATTATATTTACCAAATGTTGCTCTAATAAAAATTAAAAGTCCTTTAATTTCAATCATTTGCGCGCATTTCCAATGAATTACGAGAGGTGTGACGATTCTATCCTTGATGTGTATAAATTTGTAGCTTAGATGGTAGTGCGGTAGAATCAGAAAAGAATATTTATTTGTCATGATTTATATGCCCATCGATCGAAGCCAGACGTCGAGCGAACGTTGTATCCCATTCGATCGAAACGCAAACCGCGATGGAGCAGATCGGGTCATTGATTATTCGTTGCTTCAATTGAATCCGAAATTGTATTTTTTTCCAAGCAACGATTATCGTCAGTGAGCGATTCCGCGGTATTTCAAAATGAGCTTTAACTCGACGTCAGTGACGGCGTAAAAATCTTCGCCGGCGATAGCTATTTCCCTCAACCCTTAATCTCGTACCAAATTGAGGAAAATATATGAATCCCACTAATTATTTAATTACTCTTCTTTAGTTAAAAATTTCACTGATTTCATATTCATTTTCTTCTCGGTGCTCCCAAAAGGGGGCAAAACTCCACCAATCTCTCTTGCGTCGAAAATTAACGCTCTTTCGATTTATCTATATTATTTTCAATTTATCCAATTTTGGTTATCAAGAAAGAAAGATGCGAACTGGGTTAACTAACCAGGAATTATGTTACCCTTTTCCGTCGCGAGTTCCTAGCTATCTCGGCGGACATTTTGGTAGGGTTAATGTTGTAGATTGACAAGTAGTGAAAAGGTAAATTATCCTTATGATTAAAACTAACGTTATAATTACAATGGTCTTAAAAAATACGAACAACAAAATTCGTATTCAAAGCGATGGCTGTGATCCATAATAATTATAAAGCGGTTCATATTGTAATCGACAGTATGCGTAGCTGATAGGATATTCGATACGTATATCGACACAAATATAAAAATAAATATATATATATATATATATATATAAATATATATATAAATATATATATATATATAAATACAAATATGAAATAAACGTGTAAATGACACATATTTTGATGACCGTTGTTTTCGTGCTTTCGTTCGCACTCGTCCGTATTCCTTTCTTTTCGCGTAAATACTTCATTGGATTTCTGGTTAAAAATGCCACCCCTCCCCCCTGCGAACCATTACTCTTTATTACAGGAGCAAGCGGATTTCCTTTTTATTCGTATCTTTTTATTTTTCCGCCCTAATAGTCGTATTGTAATAATCAAATCGCCGCTGAACGGATTGTTCCAGTTTCGGCCATTTTTATCCAGAAATCTGAATAATAACGATAAGTTTAATGCGTGCAAATATCAATGGATGCGATTATTCCGACTTGTAAAACAATAAGAATCAAAGCTGTACATAATGTGTAATTATGGAGTCTTGCTGTGGACAAAATGAGTATGCGACTAATTTGTTTGCAAGATAACCAATTCCTGTTACAATTCACTATATTATCTGCAAGCAGGGCGTTCGATAATTTTCGTTTCTCGTACACGATAATCAAACACATTTTGTAGGAAATTTCGATATTTTTTTATGACGTAGGAAACGTTTGTATGTACGAAATCGATTGGGAGACAAGTGACACCTTTTGTGTGTAAGCGACAAAGATCGAAACGCATTGTATTATATCGATATTGTAGACGGACGTTGTCATTGTGTTACGTCGAAGATGGACTAAGTGCAAAACAAACAAAAGTCAAATCAGAGCATGGAACAAAGAAATTATGGAATAGAACGATTGGAATCGAAATTTCTGTTTTTATACAAGCCATTGTTGTATTCTCCTGCAAACGGAAAAGTAACTTTGACGATATAAAAGTTGATTTGACGTTTCGACCGAAAAAGACTTCATGCTAACGTTTTTCTATTGGTTTAAAATCCTAAACTGAATGCTGACTTATTTACGTGTGCTGTTTTAATAGAATGCTGAATTATATCTGTGTCGATCAGATCTGATGGTGCCAAAATTAATAAAATTTGCAAAGTTATAACTTCACCTGTTTGATCTGAATATAAATAGTTCATTCTGATTTAACGAAACTAGAATAAAAAGTTTTTCATCTGCCGTATGAATGAATTCAATTTTAAGATGATATATGAGTTAATGAAGTTTGCCCAAGTTTAAAAAAGGATAATATTAGATTTCCGACATTATTATCTTTCCGGAATTGCACGGATCTGTCGAAAATTTAAATTTACCTGAATCTCTAAGGATTTTTATAGGTCTTTCTAAATTTAAAACAAAATTAATTGTATCTTCACTCACTAAAATGGATCTTGCAATATTCGTTTGGTACCAGATACGTTTACCTAAGAAAAATCAAAATTTTCCAGCCTTTAAAATTTGGACCAATAGAAAAACGCACGAATGATTAATTGGAAAGAACGGCATTCATTTAATCAACATTATCCTCTTTTCTTTCCAGTAATGCCAAAAGTAACGTCGCAAAAAACGGTTCGCTTTTTGATTTTGACAAGGTGGGATCGGGTTATTAATGATGTTTTCTTTGTTTAACTATGCGGCTTGCAATTGCAGCGACGATGAATCCGTCATTTTCGATCAGCGGTAATTGCAAAATGCTCGATCGCGGAGGCTGTTTGTTGCGAGGTTACGCGAGGGAGATAATCATTTGTGACTCGTGTGAAATTAGGCAGCGGGTGGTGACGCGAGGGGGAGTTGATCCACCGCATGGAAAAGATGCGTCTTGTCGTTACGACATGGAACAAAGTCACGGAGCGTGAAAGGACGACGCGATCGATTCGCCGTCCGACAGGCTCGTTTGTTCCTCAGACGTCATCTATATCGTTCTGACATTTCCGAAATACTAAACGCGGCGTATTGGAACACTGCGCGGGTTACTGCAACGAACAGAAATGACGAGAATAACAAAAAAACATCGACGTATTTTCACTACAGTCCTTTCTACAGTCAATTCATTTTGTATTCTATACCTATTCTATATACATATATATCGAAATATATATGTATCTATTGCTGCATAATTTATGCCAAATAAATGTTACATTTACGCAGACAAGCTGTCGATAATCAATCAAACCCCGATCCTTTGATTTCATCTCGGAGTTGCGCCGTTCGTACATCGTTATCATCGCGCCTTTTAATTTTTTTTTCATCCGTACCGCGAACAATTTTTTTTTAATTGATCCAGTTGGACGATTTTGATTAATAACTAAATGCTTGTTCTTTTTTCGTCCGTTTCTTTGGATGGAGGTTCGGTTTTTTTTTATTTTAAAAATTTGCCAAACTTCAATTAAACGTCGTTTGTAATATTGAAATTTGTTTATTTTACAGGTTGAAATAAGTATTGCATCAAAATTCGATTCTGTTTCTGAATAATCGGCGCATTAATCAAACGGTCTTTCTCGTCCCTTGATTTGACCATTTTGAGCTGTTTGGTTGTTTACGGTTTACGGTTGGGAATAAAAGTCATTTTTCATTATTTTTATTTAAAAGGCTTTTACTTTATATACAAGCTGCGATTGCAAAGCCGAAAAAGGGTAAGTTATTTTTACGCACATACTTTTTGCATGATAAAATTCAATTTCTTTTTTTGCGACATGAAAAACGACAAATTTATGCGCGCGACCATTCCATCAATATTTGTTAGTTTGATTAAAAGTGAGTTTTGGTTTGTTACTATCGGTGTAACAAATTCGGAGCAAGTTTGTAACTGCATTATTTTATTTCAAATCGAAGTCAGTTAACTGTTCGATGTTATATTCAAGGAAATATTTATTTATTACAATTAAATTGCACGATATAAAGTTTTATTTAATTTAATAAATAAACATAAGATTTTATGTTTTATTTTGCTCTTAAGTAATTAATGATGTCAATTTTTTAATTTAAATGAATAAATAAAGGATCAAAGTAAACTTATAACGCTTATAATAATACTCGTGAATGCAAATAAATGTTAACTTTTTCAACATTCTTTGATTTATTAGAAAATGTTTTTGTACAGTAAAAATGTAAGGAAAGTACAGTAAAAAACATGCACAAAGGAAAGATTTGTAAGAAAAGTTTTCATAATTAATTTAAAATCACGAAGACATTGAACTTTGATGGAGAACACGCCACATAATTAGGCTTGCACTTGAAAAACGGGCTTGCGATTTCTACAACCTCCCTCCCCCCCCCCCCTCCTACGTCACTCTTCGCAGAACAAACGACAAAGTTTTAACGCGACGACATTCATGTATATACTCATCAACGATGCTTGTAGGAACCTGGCTGATTCTCGAAAGTTACGAAAGCATTGTAACCAAGGGAGTTTCGCACCCTTCACCAAGTGGAATTCGCTTAACACCTTGGCAAACGCTCTTTGACGTCATCTCCCAAAAAGATAGAACCCGCGGCGCGCTTTCCTGACGTTTTGTTAAGCGCGACCAACATTTTGACAGAGTACAAAACAAAATGTAACAAAAAACAAAGAGTTTAATCAAGTTACTTTTTGAGTTTGAATTACCCTTTTTTTTCTTTATTTTTTATTCTTCTTTTGCCACGGATTATTGTTATATTGTTACATGAAAATGTTATTAAAATCTGCTTTCGTTTGCAACAAAGACAGATATTAAATTAAACGAAATATTTCGTGCGAGATTGGGATTTGCCGTTATTTGACCCGCAGAGTATTTTGCCACGTGGAAGCCCATGATGAGTTATACTACTGCTTTTTGATGAAATAGTTTAACACTCATCGCACCTTGGTCCGACCCCATTGGCTGTCCGCGACTGCTTATTCAATATATTCGCAGCAACCCTCCATATCCAAAGGCTATATATTTCCTTGCTCGCGAACTGGGAATAAGCCATAATGCGATATTAAAATCCCATATAACGTTGAATATCTGAATAATTCAACGAACCATAATATCCAAATATTATACTATAAATGTTTATATGTTAAAAATATTTCAAAATAATTAAGAACGAAATCAATATCACATAATAATAATAAAAATATTAAAAGATGTTCTAGAATACACTAGAAATATTTCTGGAGCCGGACATTAGAATATTTCATTGATTCATTCGGAATATGTTATAGAATATACCAAAAATATTCTTTGCTATCAGAGAATATATTCGACGTTCTAGAAAATCTAGTATTTTTCACAAAACTTTGTTCTCAGTGTAATAATATAACTAACAATTAATATTATTAATTATAAAATACATTTTGCTTTGGTAGACTAACTAAAAATGAAACGAGATACTGTTAGAAACTTTGAAAGAATGGAAACGCTGCGGCATTGGAATTCAATCCTACTTGATTGGTCGACGTCAATGCTGCACGCGTCACAGCATAAACGTACGAAACCAAAACAATGATTATTCCGAGATTTTTTTCCTTCCTTTAGAAAATGATTTATCGAATCTCCTGCAGTACCGCGCCGCGGTTCACTAACTTCGTAATTGTTTCGACATAAAAAAAGAACCTGCTTTCAATCAAGTGCATACATTATCAACGGTGATGTAAATGCCGGATAGATAACGTTCGAAATTATTTCGCGATGATGAGCGTCGTAACGCACGCATATACATTCGCGTTAACGTTCGCCAATAAGACAGCGTAAAATTTGTCGGGCAAAAAAGACTTTAGTTTCTGTAACGACGAGCGAATAATTACCACTGACGTTTGACTTCCGCATAAACAAACTGAAATAATATGTTCTTCACATTGTTTTTGTGTCGTGGGATAAGGCAAGAACTATCTTAACATGCAGTTCGTGACTAGTTTCTCTTCCGAAGTGTCGCTAGTATGTTGCTTCAAGTAATATTTTACAAGAAAAATTATATTTTAATATAAAATACGACAATAACTGTCATATTTAGTATTACATTTATCCTCATTGATCTTATAAGTAATTAACGCTAAATAAAAGTAATACAATTAAGTATAATTAATTAACATGAAAAAGTAATATAGTAAATTAACACTAAATAGAAGTCAAATTTTATATATTATCACTTAATACTGTTTCATTAATTAAACTTTAAATCAACTTTTAAGTTATTTATGATAAAAGTAATAAAATAAATAAAAATAATTTAAAATGGTAACAATTGTTGCAAAAATAAACTTTGCTTACTATTCAAATGCCTCTGGCTTGCGTGATGTATTCAAATTAACGACAGTTTATTATGTAATGAAAAAGAAACACAGTATATGAATTGTTGTGAGTATTGTATAATCAAGTATAAAAGAATTCTAGTACTATAATATGTCTATGATATGATTTGTAAAGAAACATTATTGACAGTTTGTAAAGAAGAAGATTGAATTTTTTATTATCATTATGTTCTATAGAAGCATTAATTCATACGCAACAATTTGTTACCCAAAGTTAACTAAAAATGATAAATTTATTTTACCTAACATTCATTTACTTCCAAATTTTGTTACAGTCGCATATTTGCACGAATTTTTGAAATTAGTTTTAACTTTTACATTCACAATGTTTATCAGATAATATATCAGATATCTAAGTAATAATAATAAATTATGAATATTTCGAAACAAAAGGTATAAAAGTAGAAAAAATAATTTTTAATTAAAAACTGGATATACATTTATTACAAAAATAAGAATCTTAATAAACCCAATTAAACATTAATTTTCTAAGCCAATTTAATGTATAATAAATCTCGTTTGGTTGTTCAAATATTTTCTTAATCAAATATCAGTTCAATCCGAATTTCACTAAAAGCAAATGTTTGCCATTCGTTTGAAGTAAAAACATTAAACAATCGTATGATGAAAATATTCCAAATTTGGTCAGTATGAATAATATGCGAACGGTCTTATTTCTATTTCAGTTCAAAGCTGGCATGTAAACTGTTTATACCAAAACGCATATTTTCTTTTTTTTTACAATTCACTGCTTTATGAATCACATATCAATGAGGCTGTTAACTGCACCAATACTTTGTTGATAAAAAAGAAGTTCATACTCAGAAAAATGCTTTTTCAAATAATGGAAAAAGGATCAGGCATATATCTCTCATACTTCTTATGACTTTGTCTTATTTCATATAGACAGATTCCTTTTTCCTGTCTTCAACCGATAAATTGAGTCATCTATTATTTCGTTTTTATACGACAGAAACATATATGGCATTAAAAACCAAGAAATTACAATAAAATACTTTAAAGCTTAAAATTATTATTACTTAAGTAAATTTATTAATTTTAATGCTTGACTTAAAAACCTTAACTAGACAAAAACTGTATTATTTCAAGAATTAAGACGTATTTTCCTAATCTGAAACCAAAAATCACAAAATTAAAGAAAAGTAATTCATTGCATATAACATCTTAATGTTACTTTATCGTTGTGTTGCTAATGGATAAAATAGTTACCATTAAACTTTTATCGACGTTTCGTTTAACAGTTTACTTTTATGGTTTATAAATGTATAAAAATATTCGTTAAGATTTATGAGAAATAAGAGAGAAATGATTTGTTTTAAACATGGTGTAAAAATATTTTATTAAAATATATTTCGTAAATTTTAATAATAATAAGTTAATTGAATTGTTATTGAAAAACTGTGAATACGCATTTGCACTAACTCACTGCCGAATAGTTAATAAAGAACGTTTGCGATGCATTTATAATGAAAAACAACTCAATTATCCAACAAAAAATTTGGAAATTCAACTTCATCAGATAAATCGAAAATGACTCCGAAAAGTCATTAGCGGAAAGTATAAAAGCAGTGTCACTGATGGCATTATTACTTTTCTGTAGTTTCTGTTCAGGTGCCTTCTTAAAATCAAACGGTTTAAGTTTTAGTTTCAAGTTTTCTCCTGAAAATTAGTCAGAAGCAGCTATAATCAGTGAGTTAGTTAGAGATACTGCACTTTATTTTTATATCATACTTGAGCGTAAACGCATAAAGTTTAACAAGAAAAATAAATTATCCAATAAAGAAACTTAACACTTGTATTAACAAAGTCGCATTTCAAGTCCGCATTTTTAACATATTGATTCCAAACGGATTTTCATATTATTGATTTAATATTTACGTTTTATTTTGAAAACATATTTTAAATGCTTTAAATTTTTCTGTATTCAGTAAATGTATTAGCATTTTTATATCACTCGTAGAAAATAATTTTATAGAATTCTATAGATTTTGAAAATTTCAAATTTCCTCCAAATATGTTTAAATTCATACCAAAATTTAATTAATTATTTTTATAATTAAATACGATTATAAATATTACATTTCTCCGTGCATAATTTACATATATTTATTAACATATATTATGATTATTTTAAACAATACCATTTATATTGTACAAGTTTCCATGAATTCCCACCATTTTTCTTTGTTAAACAATGATACATCATAATCATAATAATTGAAATACCTTAATCAGTATTCTCGGTATTTGCAAAACACCGCACGACCTGATACTTCTTTTTAATATCAGAACTTTATCACAACACGAGAATTACAAGGGACCTTGTTACAAGAACCCTTTTCAATTTACATAAAACATGATTTTAAATAGCCGGATTGCATAACATTTTCCGCATATAATTCCATTATAAATCAATTACGAGCCGGGCTTACGCCGCGGCGACGGTCCCGGGTCGTTTTTCGCGATTTTTCCGCGCGATGAATATAATGTTGAATCGGAGGTTGATCTAGGGTCTCGCAAAAATGTGGTCCGATTTAAAATAGGATAAAAGGACGTATCGGCTACGCGAGCGGGATAATTGAACTGTCCAAAGAAGAGATAGAAGCGGCTGCGGTAGCTGCGCGATAAGGCTCGGTAACTGAGGTATTACGAAATTGCTCACCATATTGCGATACATATATCGTTGATGAGAAAATGTAACGCAAAAAAATGTAATGCAGAAAGACAGAAGGAGGACGCGGTTATGGGAAAAAATTGGGAAGCAAGCGAGAGCGCGGCGGAGAGGGCGGAAACGAGGGTAATGAAAGCCGCCATCTGTTACCAGATTATGGTTTGCCTTTTACGTGCATTTTTTCGGCGCCTCGCGCGGAAAGAAATTTGCAATTATTCCCTTACACCGACGTGAAATATGATTCGAAATACAAGAATTACATTTGTGAAATATCGAAACATCAGGACGCGCGTGAGATAAAATTTTCATTCCCGGTCGAATTTATTTCGGATTCCACGAGGGGACGTTAATGCTTTATGTTTTTCCGTTGTCACGTTTAATTTCTTCCATTTGGACCTCGTTTGGGAATTATGCAAAGCTCGCGCGCGCTTCTTTGCATCGACACCGTTAAACTTTTTCAACTAGCCGGAAACGCGGTCGAAACATTTTTACAATTTTAATGCTTTATACCGCGCTTCTGATGCTTAAAATTAGTGATAAGCGTTTTTAATCACAGATCAAGACAGCCATCTTATAGCGCTACAATTTCTCGCGTGCTGAAATTTCAGGGTATTTTAGTTTGAACTAATTTAGCTCCCGGTTGAATTAGGTAGGACTAATAAATTTAACTAATGAAGTCAGTTCATTAATGTTATATTTTCATCTAGCACGTGACATTACAAGTTACCTTTCTCACGGTGAAATTTATCGAATTACTTAGTTATGAAAATAGGTTGCCTGAAATATTTAGTTTTAAAGGCTGAAGCGACGGTTAAGTTAAATGATAACTGAGATTTTCAATAGATTTAACTAGATCAATTTTCCTCGCAATTTGTCGCCCTTGAGCAATTTATCATATTCTCCCAATGCCATAGAATTGACGTACGTTGGCCAATTTTTAAATCTTGTTGTTTAAGCAATTATAAATAAAAAGACACTGACTCCGTGAATATAGCACTGATATTTCACCGTAACTAGATTCCGATAAAGAATAACTGGTCTAGCGCATACTCATAAGTGTCTTCCTGGTAAGTGAAGAGTTTTGCATGAACAAGTTAAACTAGCTACAATCTGGTTAGCGCCTTGTTTAAGCTTGGCAATAACTGGTGTAATTTTTACTTGGTATCTTCTCTTGTCGCTCACCCCTTTTTCGCGCTGCTTTTGATTTTCGGTATTTGCCACTAATTATTAAACATGGGTACAACTTTACTTAATAATGTCGAACGGTATTCTCAGCGGATGCTTGTATTATACAAGAATCCATACTCGCGCGTAGGGCGAACTAAAGTTTAATGAATATTAATTTCTCAATATATAGTCCACGTACTTTACAAAAGCTGTGCGAAACAATTTGGATATAATTATGGGGTGTCACGCAATTATCGAAGAGGGGGGAGGGGGCAAACGACTATCTAATTAACGCGAATGTCAATGTTCGCGTGAATTCCACGACAAAATCGTGCATGGGAACATCACTTTGTATGCAGTCGCCATTTTGGCGGTATTGTAGTTCGGAATAATTCAATTTCAATAGTGACTAATTTAATTGTCTCGAGATAATATCACTCGCCCGACTTGAATTTCAAACGACATTATTACCTCGCGATCGGGCGGCCGAAAAATTTCGACCGTGCCACCAAACGCGACGATCGTCGTTGATTCCGGCGAAATCACTCGAGGAATAAATGCGAATTTCATTAACACCATTTGTTCGATTAGGTCGCGCTAATAGAGCGTCGCCGATATTTTCCCACTCAAAACATTTGGTTACCGAAATTTTGGCCGTTTCCGTTATTTATTTTATTCTTCCATTTTTTCCAAATGTAAAGGTCGTAATTAATAACACTGAGAAAAGAAATAGTTATTATAACTAAGTTGGTTAGTTATCATGGTAAAATAACTTTGAATCGCGCAATTCAATCTAGCATTGATGCAAAAATATTTCAATATTCAAATTCCTTTTTTATACTTCAAAGAATATATCCGAAAACGTACGAGGTAAGAGGAAACTTTTTTGATAATAGAAAAATAAACCCGACGCGTAAAGCGTGCAATTGTCGGGTATTTCCGGTTTCGCACACAACACCAAAACTGCGTGAAATTAATAATTGTCGCAGATTTGTAATTTTAAATATTCAGCGCGCCGTAAATGTAAAAAGCCACGTCGAATCGGGCGATGTGTTACGTTTATGTTCCAATACACACGCGCGTTTCCTTATTCTTGCGCGGTTTATAGTGCTACCGTTAGGGGTTATAAAATTCCGAACGTTGAATAAACTGACAATAAATTTCCGCGACATTTTATTATCATATTTTGTTAACTTAATTTCGTGAATAAATCTGGACCAATAAAAAATATTATCACTATTTTATATTTTTCGTGTCAATCTCCTACGAGTGACAGTTTAATCAATAAAAGATGGAATTAAATGTTTATCAGTTGGAAAGATCAAACTTTTTTAATCATGAGAAATGATACGTTTATATAGAATAAATTGATAAAGTGGGAAAGTGTGTGAAAAGTTTAAAAATAAAATTTTTGCTTTGTTGAGATTGTAAAAAAAAGTAATTTTTTAAATCAAATCGATTTGTTAAAATTTCAAGAAAAAATAAATCGTTAACTTTGCATTTTAAATTTTGGCCACGATATTTTAGAGCAGGAATGTATACAATTTAAAGTTAGTATCAGAAGCAACTTGCGGTTACTCGCAGAAAAAAATCAGATAAAATATAGCTGCACTGTTTCATAAAAAGAAGATAAATATCACATTTACAGTTCAATTTAGACTAAAATATGGGAAACCGCACGTTTTTACAATATTACAAATTCTTTCTTTTCAAATAAGCTGTATTTATTAAAAGATATAAACTGTACCGAAACAAAATTTACTTTTTGTGCATAGCATATTGAATTTCATTTATCTTCTCCGTGAAAATATGAAAACATCACGCGTCAAATTATGAAATTTAGAATGCACAATATTTTCTTACATTTAATTTAACATGATTAATTTATGATGTTTTAAGAAAGCAAAATGATGCAAAAATTTATCGAGCTTTTGTGTTTTCTTTTGCTGTTGATATTTAGACAATTTTGAAATATTATCCGAAAATTAAACATAATACAAGAAATCATAAATTTAAACAATAGCAAAACATCACCATCCATCGCAAAACATTAAAGAAAATTAATTGTTATTATTTATAACAAATTTTTTTAATTATATTTACAATCACTAAATTTTTTATATCGGTAACTAATTAAAAAATTATGTAAGATTATCAGTTTTCAATTCCGAGGAGAATAAGGTGGACAAAATTGCTTTGGATTTAATATAAGGTAACATTAAGAGGACAGACATTTGTCGTCAGAAATACATTTTCGCAACATTAAACACGGTAAATAGTACTCTTGACACGTGTACCCAATACATCACATAATATCATACGCTGATAAAACGTGCATCAAAGCGCCGAGCCATTGAGTAACGAAGTTGAAACCGTACTCAAAAAAAGACTGTTCTGAGATCGATGTTCTTTTAGTACTGCGGTTAAGATGAACTTCAAATGCGGTTCGGTGCCTCGAATAGAGTATAAAAGGTGAATGATGAAAAATCAGAAAGCAGAACTGCATAAAGAGCCAAAAAAGTCTCGACGGTTGATTTATCGTGATGCATCTCATTATTGAATTATTAATTAAATATACATTAAAGTACGCCGTGATCGTACTGCAAAAAACTTGCTGTGGTAATAAAGGTACAATTATACTTTTAAAATTGATTATAAATTACAAAAGTAAAGAAGTGTTGACAGTAATAACAAGTATTTTGTACAGTAATAACAAAATATAAAGTGCACTACTAAATATCTATTTAAATTAGATATATTGATTGGCTATTATTGACATGAGTAGAAATTATAATTATCGTAGCCAAACTATATGTTAACTACGATAAGAAGATATCATTTGTCTTCATTTTTAGATACAGATTAACAATCTTTAATTCTTTAATACTAACTTTTTTTTATCAGTGTGACTTCAGAATTTTAAATAGAATTATGTTTACTTCCAGTGGATCCAAGTTTGGTCGAGAAAGAAGGAAACCAAAAATGTGTGAATATTCAGAAAAGATCAAACAGCAACGAACAGGACTTGAATAATCTGACAATTCCACTGCCTTTGAATTTAATGGATGGATCTCTTGAAGCGGCTGGTAAGTTTAATATGAATTCTTTTTTTCTGAAACTAATACGATGCAGAGAAAACTTATTTATATTTTCTTTGCACTTTATGTATTTCCATTTTATTTTTGACTTTTCAAAAAACATTCTTCCAAGTATGGATAAAAGTAGACCATATGTCTACTAAAAATCCCAGAGGTATAAAGAGCAAATAATATGATTGTAAATATTTCCTATAAAATATGGAAAAAAAATTTAAGCAATATTCAAACTGCAACTTTAATTTGAACCTTGAAACTTTAAACCGATTATTTCTCTATCTTCATTGAGTTTACGTTAAAAGTTTATTATAGTTTCCTAAAAAGTAACACTAGGTAACTATTATAAAGTTGTTAAACACAATTACAAATGATAACACATAATATCCATGAAATATGGAGGTTTAAAATTATCTAAACAGTATCATTTTACAACTTGAATTGACAAGTTACAGTTGACGAAAGTACACCGAATAAGATCTAATTTCAATCTTGTGATTTCTTTATCACTTTAGTGGCATCATTTCCTTGTCCCAAAATAGCTTTATTTGCCACATCCTCGTTATACCTGGCCATAAAAAGCTGCATTACACAGATAACGTCAAAGTATATTATATAAAAAGAAAAATATGATTCGCAATAAAATATATTCATGGGTTACCCCGCGATTTATTCCGTATTCTTCGAGCAATAAGACAAATCCGTTTTTGTTTTCCGATTCGCAAAGTAATCAGCGAGCCTCGCATTATGTCAACATCCATCCTTCGATTATGCTGCAAACGTATTCTCTCTTTTCGACATTACATATAAAAATGTAAATGATGACCCTGTATTTGGCATTTCTCTATCGTTTTAGTCGACGTGATCTGACATTTAATGCACTTTTCCTTTAACGGAGTATCTATCGAAACATTCTTCATGCATTAACGATAAGCGAAGGGCGCCGGAGCAAGTCAAAGTCCTGCCTCGTATCCTCGAACGGGCTACTTTGAATATCGACATCTAATGGTAGCGTCGCGGCGCCGCACAGTGTTTATTCAAATTACCCGATCGAACTGCCTTCGATTCGCCGACACATCGTCATCCAATCCGCTTTTTTTTCGCCTTCCTCTTCTTCTATTCCGAGCCCTTTTCATTTTGACCTCGGCACGACTTCCCAACCAAAGTCGAATAATGTGGCGTGTACCTTTGTCGATGTCACTTAATAAAGATTTGTGAATTTCAAGTGCGTCTCGGCAGACGGGAGAGACATCGAAAACTTCCTACAAGATTTGTCATCGTAACGCTGACGACAGCGGTTGAAGTCGACATTTTTAATCAAATTTTTTTACCATCCAATAGCAAATGATTTGTAATATTATAGAATTATAACGTACATTTTTTATTATTAATAAAAAATATTAACTGTGAAGGGCCTTTTTGAGTTGGAAAATGATAAAGGATTAGGGAAATGTAATTGTAGTAAGCAGGAAAAGTGGAGGGATTTGATATGGAATTGAGAGGAAAATTTGGTTCGAGAGCATTTTATTTATGAAAGTAAATGTTTGAATTATTGCTAGAGATGTATGGTTGCATTGGTGTATTGAACCACGTGTCCTATATTCAAGCGTAGGAAATAAAAAGGTTTGAACTGTGCAAGATGAAGAAACTGTTGAATATCTTATGAGAAATAAAATGATTTTTGTATTAATATCGTAATGTGTATATGATGATGAAAATACATTTTTTCCGGGAGATTATAACATGGGAAATATGTTTAATTAAATTTAATTGAATTTTATTAGTAAATATAAAACGTTTTATGCAATTTTCTTACAGTTTACAAATATTTCAACTTTAATAATGCACGGCATAAAAGAATAAAAGTAATGTTTTTGAATTCTATCATGTTGTCAGTTTATTAATACTTTTTTAATAATAAAAGTCAAAAGAAAATAAACGTTGAGAAAGCGTTGCATCGATTAAATCTTCGCTTTAAGCTACGTTGCTACTTTATTGCATGGATGATTGAAGTAACGTTGCAGAAATATTACAGCATTATAGAAAAATATCTTTTTTTTAATAAAGATAATTTTTTTGATTGTTGAAAAAACCTTATTCATTTAGTTTTTTATTTCTGATTTACATATTACATGTCTGGTACACATATATATGATATACTATTTTATTATATTATAGCATTTCATTTCCACATTTTTTTAAAAATATATTTGTAATTAAGTTATAATATAATATGTTATAAACACCAGTACTTTTCCAATTGACGATGTAGAGTGGTGGTAAAGTGCGTAACTGGTGAATAAGGTGACGGGTTCAATTCCTCGGTAACGACATTTTTTTAACATTTATTTAAAACATTAAACATTATAAGGAATATTATAAATATACCCGTATCCTCGAATTTATTACAAAATACAACTAGTAAGTGAATCTCTCTCAATGTAATAATTTCTCGTCGTATATAAAACAAACATTGAAGAATATGACACGTAACCGCAACGTCGCAAGTTCAATCCCAGTGAAATATTGGATAATTCGACGCGAAGGCAAAGGTAACTCCGGGACGGAGTGCCGTTCAACCCGGGCAATTAGTGTTCGCATATACACGCGAAGTTTGCGAACGGAGCCCCGCACGTTCGACTCTGCACGGCATTTCTATCTGAAGAGTTAAGCGGGGCTGAATTCACTGAGCCGTTTCGTTCGACAAATATTTCACGGACCGTTGCATAAAATTCTACTAACATTACGTGCTGGCGGTCGGACGCACGCATGGCTCGTCGTGGCGCACATAATATGCAAGAGCCACATTTTCACAGTGTCACCGATAAAATACGGCTGGAAATTCGGCCGACTCGTTAATCGAAAAATGGCACGCGGAACAGACCCCGATCTGTTTACCAAACAATTACGTGAAAAATTTTCCCTGCCTTCTCGGAGTTAATTAGCAAATGTATCGCCGATAAACGTTGACATTAATTACCACTTTTCTGCCGTGAGGGAGAGAGAGAGAGAGAAATAGCGAGAGAAAGGAAAGGAGAATTTATCGTTCACAAATCGACAAACGGGGGATAATTACATCGATATTAATAATTTGTTAAAATGTGCGCGCCATGGTGGCTTCCTTCGGAGCGTGCCGCGCACCAAACTGTTTGCATTAAATTGCGAATTGTGCAGTCGAATTATATTTGCATGCAATTAATTTAAATTAAAACTGTGCGCTACACGCTGTTTAATTAAATCTTATTTAAATTTAATTTAACAGCGACATATGCGGCGATTAAATAAACCGGGTCGAGAATGATGCGCGCGGTCGAATTACAACGGGGGAGTTGTAAATTTGACGTTTAAATTCCGCGAGAGCAATAGCATTTTTCGTGCGCTCGAAACAATAATTTAGTGCACGCGAAACGCTGTAAATCAAAGGGAGGCGAGAGTTCCCTCCTCGAACTAACCGTACAGCTTCTTGGCATGGCTTCAAGTGGATTTTAAAGTTACATCGGGGGAAATCCATCGTCATTAAAAATATGTACAAAGAACAATGTAAACGCGCTTGTGATTATGAGAGCGGCTGCTCCCATCCCGGGAGGATAATTGGTTCAAACTGGGCAAAATGGGTTGGCCCAAACGATAAAATAAATTTTTTCAAGTTTCATTTATTTGATTTCCGAAGTTTTTTTCATATTCGGTTATTGAAATAAAATTAGCGTTACGCAAACTTGAATTTAGAACTGAACTGACGGGTATTGGTCCCGCAGAAAGCGCCGGAATACCACTTATGAATCTTATGAAAGCGTAATATTAGAAAACAGCTGACGAGCATTAACGCAGCTTTGCAAAGTAAGTTATCGATCACGCGGCTTTTGAACCATGAGGTATTTACCTAGACGGGTATTAATCTTGCACGTGTCCCGACACTCTGTATTAATTCCTTTTTCAGCATACGATACGGTTTGCGCGCGCATAAGTTATCAAGTCTTGCCTAGAGTCTTTTTTGGTATGTGCCCAAATAATGCTTGCAGAATGTGACGCTCGTTGCGCGAAAGAACAATAGGAACGGTTATCGTTGGAGGAATATAAGTATTCCCCGGTGTTTCCATTTTCGCGCAGTCCTTTTCTTTCTTCTCTTTTTTTTGGCCTTATCTTTCTTGTTCCTACTCCTCTGAAACTGAAGAATGGATGTCATATAGAACTCCCGGGACCTCTCCATTTCCCGCGAGCGTTGTGCCAGTCCGCAAAAGCGTGCTCTGTTTACTTTGCCGAAGAGCAAGAAGTGTGGAGAATTAAAAGAGTTAAACTTGAAGTGGGACGAAGGGAGAAGGACGGCGTGGACGGAGCGCGCGAGGGAGAAAGTGAAGCTGGGAAAAATAAGAAAAGGAATTTACAAAAAGAAAGGAGGGGAAAAAATGGAGAAAAGGGAACTCGACAGCTGCGCTGAAAGGAATGTACATATCATAATATATTCACACCAAGGATTACCTACGAACTAGCACTCCGCATAAAGATTTTAAAGACCCAAATGACGTCAGGCTAAATAGTTAATGGTGTAATTAATTTTGGGACGTCGACACAAAAATGGAGCTCGACATTGGAAAGTGAAATAATTCTATTTATCTTTTCAGAGAAGCTGTGTTTTCTCGCCGGGCAAAAATATAAAACTCCGTAATTCACGAATTTCTGTGAGAAGCCAGTAGTGAAGTGCTGGCGCTAAATTATTATTGCAGTTCTCCTTTTTTTATTTCTTTTTCTTTTTCTTTTTTTTTTTTTTTTTAATGCGTGTTTTATAATTAATTTTAAGAGTACTCGTAAATGTGCAAAATAGTTGATGAGCAACTGCAAACTTGCAATATAAACATAATTAAATATATAGTATTGTTTTTTTGATTTTAGATAACACTTTTTATAATAACAATACCTGGCCAATACTTTCAGTTTTGTCAAATTTGAGTGCTTTTTTTTATTCAACTGCTTTTTTTCAAGTGCTTTTTACTTCATTCAACTTTGTACTTTTTACTACATTTCAATCATACGGCTGTGTTTATTCACATTTAAAATATAACTACATTATTATTTATTATACATGTAAACTTTTGCTTAGTAAAATTTGTTTTATTTACATTATTTCATTGTTTATCTCAAATATTTCGTATACACAGTTCGTATATAATTTTTTTTTTTCGTGGGTAGATTTTTTTTGTCTATAATTATAATACAATATTTGTAACTTCAAGTATCTTGTTACTTTAAGTCTGTATGCGTATCACGTTTTTTTAACAAGACTTTTATAATGATGTCAATAAATATAGTTTCAAAAGCACAAGCCCAAGTTGAAACATTCGTATTTATCCGGGTAAAAGCTGATATGCGTAAGAAGGAACGAGTTTAGAAATCAAAGTATCTACTGTATGGAAGTTTGAGAGAAGTTGCTCTCTACTGTATAATCGAGAATGTATGTACTTGCTTCAACTGTTTCATCACGTGCCAAACCTTGTGACATCGCAGTTCCACAAATGCAATTTGTCTTGTGAAGAATTATTGCAAAGTTTTGAAATTATTCCAAAGTTATGACAAAGATAGTTAAATGATAGTTAAAAGTTAGTATGTTGTTATGGAACGAGAAGCAAAGTACTTTTAATTAACTTTCTTCAATTGAAAATTGAAACGTATTAAATCAAGTTTAATATGAATTCAAAAGAACTTCATCTTTTGAGAAACAGTATTAATAATAGTAACTTTAAGAATAATTGAAATTTTAATTATGTTTACGATACACCTTTCTAAAAACTTACACGTAACTTTAAACATATATATATAACAGATAAAGTTATAAATGAGAGTAAAGTCTAAGATTACAAGTTAAAATATCCAATTTTTATTTTTTCCCCTAAATTACTTTGTACCTTAATTTTATTCGACTATTTAGAAGTTTTAAACTTTTATGCAACATTAATCATAATTTTTATTACATTTTAAAATGGCATTTGTGAATAAATTTTTGTCAAATATTCTTATTCCAACCACGACATTTTTAGAGAAATTTGTTTGGCTCATTAAATGACTTCGCATCATTTTTAAATGGGGGTTTATGTCACGTTCTTTTGAGGTATTTTCTTTGCCCATTAAATGACCATTTTTATATGAGATTTTATGTCATATTTTTTGAGAGACAAATTTTAGGTGATTAAACTTACCTACTCGCGAGCGTTGTTAACTTGACAGTAATTTAATTTCACCGAAAGTACCAGTAATGAGACAGTTACGTCAGAGCAAAAGTGTAAAGCGCCACTCTATCAGCGAATTAATTCCGTGCTTCACATTTGTATACGTAACTTGACAAATTTTCAAAATTGAATTAAATCCCGGTGCCGTCGCAGTTGTACGCGCGATAACAAATAATTTCCAGTACTTGCGAATTGGAAATATTCAACCGGGACTTTAAAAGTTGCCGCCCGGAGTTTCGTTATTGTGTAACGATCGGCTTTGCGAGTCTTCTTGGTTCGTTTCTTAGAGCCGTGACGGAAATCGTGACGCAGGCCGTCGCGGAATCGCGCAAAGAAAGAAAAAGAATTCGGCCCCGGAGCTTCTTCTTTCCCTTTGTTTCTTCGAGCGTGCTGGAAACGTTAATTAAATACTTCGTTAACGGCAAAGTAAATGACGTCGGATGAATGTCCCTGCCTTCTGTAGTTTAGTGTGCTTTGTCAAATGGAATTGTTCAGCGAATGCTAATAATTTGAAACGCATGTCGGTCATTTTCCTTTTTTTTTTTTACTTTTTGCATAAAAGTCACGTTAGAGATTTGACGTTGGTAAAATATTGACACAAAATGCTACATCCTTTGGTTCGCATTAATCAAATTGAAAAACTTGGTAATATTTCATATTATACTAATTAATAGTATTAAATTACTGCAATCTGCACCGAGAAAAGGATATTGTAATTATAATAATTATAATAAATATAATAATAATAATAGTGATAATGATAACGAATATCATGATCTGGAAATCTTTGTTCCAAACCATACACGGGAAAAAATAACGGCATAGGAATAACATTGCTAGACAATGTTGGCCATACGCTGTTGATCCTACATGGTGAACCAGTAACAATTATGCTGTGAATACAGTGAACCGTGCTCTGTCGGTAAAACAGTCATATAATTTCGGTAAAACAAAAGAAGGCGTGCTGTTAGGTCAACGCAATACACCGTGTTGATCTTACATATTTTGTCTATGTTGAATCAATGCCATTTTGCTGTGAACCCTATGGCGTATTTTTTCCCGTGTAATGATTTGCGGATTTATCAAATTGTCCCAATGCGATCGCTATTTATGGAGCGATATCACACACTTGAAATCACAATACGCTTCACATTATCCTCGGAGCGCTTTTATTTACTAGGAGGAACACAGCTTCAGCTTAGACCATCGTCGCAGCCATCTGTAAAGCTGAGTACTTACTTAGGGTGCGCACACACGGTGGCACGAAACGGCTCGTTCACAAGGCGGCACGAACGTGCCGGTAAATATCTCTCTATATTTTACACGGCTACTGTCCGTCTGCATTTTTTCATCCATATTTTAGAACCACGCTTGCTTACAAAGTCTTCTTACGCCTTCACACAGCATCATACACATACCGTGCACGTACTCCAATATATATGTAAGAACGGAACGGACGAGAAAACTCGACCGTCAGCCGACAATAGATTCTTATATATCACGCAATTAAACTCGAGCATTTGTTTCACCATTTTCCGATTTATCGTGTTAGTTCTTCCAAACGAAACTTGTAAATAAACCACTTGTACATTTCATATCTTTTTTGTTCTGTATGCATATTCTACGTGCATATGTTACACCTTCCAAATGTTATTAATCTCCCATGGCGTTTTCAATTTATTAAATCGAAAGACGTCACGAAAATATTCGTTTAAGGCAAAATTAAAAGTATGACAAACATTTCAAAAATGTTTCCATTCGTTAGCTGCAAACAAAACGAATTACTGTTGCGCATTTCTTACCGTCTCTCCTTTTCTCCTTCGCTCGAATTTCCAGTCGCGAGTACACAAGGAACATAAAATTTGGTCGAAAAAGAATCCACTTTTCGGGCGTAATTATCTTCACTTTGTTAATAACGTTGGGATTCCGTGCGGACGAAAATCCGCCTCCGATACGCTCGGCGGGCGCGCGCGAGCGCCTTGCCAGCATAATAATTCTTCCAGTCGCATTGTTATCTCTGCGCCCGGGATCCGACCCGGATGACCGTCTTCGGGGCGTCTTTACGAAACAATTATCGTAATTCTCTTTATCTGAACTTTGCCGAACGTTTTTTGGTTAAAATCTTGCGGCCGCCCCGAGCCCCGCTCTCTCTCTTATCCTTCCATTTCCTTTTCAGCTGGGCAAAAGGACATTCTTGGTGCACCGTTCCCACAGGAATGACGTTCGCAGCTCCGCCGACTACTCCTGGCTAATGCTCGCTAAAAGAGAAGAATCGCCACCCTCAAGGGCATCCCTTTATTCTCCGGACCTTTTTGCCGCTTCAACTCCGCAGATATTTTATTCCGCCTTTGTCGCAAACTTTTCTTGACGGCATTGCGGCTCCGTCTTATATCGACGGGAGAGAGCCGCTTTATACCCTTTTTGTTTCGATCTGCCAATGATGAGTTTTATTGAATCGCGCGAATTTTATTCGCCATTTTCGCCGCACTTCCGACGGGGTAAACTTTCAGGGGCGCTGCAAAATGGATAACAGGAGATTCGTTATGATTTTCACAGAATTTTGGATCGAACTTCATTTTTCCACGGAATCGTGTAACGCTGCCTTCATTTATTCGTATTTCTTCTCCTTTCACTTTACCCGCGGTGAATATTTGACGGTGATTTTTGAGTGGGAATATCATGGTGATTTGTTATTTACGAAAAAAAATTGTTATATTACTTTGTATTGCAATATTACGTTGCTAATTGTTGCTACACCGCACCGATTTATTGCTAAATATGCTATAAAAATAAATAGCATATTTAGCAATAAATCCTGGAATACTGAACCTATACGTTCTTTGTATGTGTATCACTTATAATTTTTGGGAATTTTTTCTATACACATTGTATAGTATTCTATGTTTATAGAA
>JABFPN010000114.1:0-72100 GCA_022817305.1 Leptoteleia sp. ZL-2020 | reverse complement strand
AATTACTGTTTTTAACTGTATTTGAGCCACATGTCCGTCTTTTGATAAAAATTACCGTTTTTTAACAGGAAAAATTTCGGTTTTATCTATAAATATGACATTTAAAACTAGTGTATTTGCTTTTAAAGAACAGTAATTTTTATTAAAAGACGGACATGTGGCTGAAATACAGTTAAAAACAGTAATTTTTTCTGTTATATTTTTCTCAGTGTAAAATGAAACAAAAAAAAACGATAATAATGTATTTTATTTTCAGGATTAAAATTAATAGTTATGGACGATTCTTGTGGAAATGTGCTGCAAACCGAAGAAGGTTCTTGCGTTGATACTTGTATCAGCAGTGGTGGTTTGTATTTAATATCAAACAAATTGCTACATTTCACGTAGTTGGCAATATTGAAACACGTTAAGGGTCTTTTTATATCATCAGCAAAGTATTTATATTTTTTTATTTTCACGATTAATTTTATATTCTCCACTTAATATCATTAATAAGGCACATAAAATTTGAAGACAGAAATATTCAACTTGTAAATGCTTTTATTTGTTAAAATTATTGTAGTGAAGATGAACTGAGCCACGCATTTATTTATAAATTTCCAATCTCATTTCGTTTGAATTCCAGTTTTCGAACGGTTAGCGCTCATTTTGAGCAGCTGCGGAAGGTTTAGACATACATAAAACAAATTGATAATGCCATAAATCAGAAATTAAAAACAAACAAATCCACTAAATACCAAAATCTACCGTCTACAATTCATGTAAAACACAATGAAAGATCCTAGGGAGCGTCACTTAGTGTGCAGAATGGATCGGTACGATCTGGAGGACAAGTATCTCCGGCTGCTCGACGAAATGCACGACCTGAAAAAGTTGTCTAATAATCAGGAGGACAAGATAAAGAAGCTCGCCACGAAATTGATGCGCGTCTCGGACAGTCCTAAATCTTGTATAGCCGCTTTAGACGTCATCAATGACAAAGATAAAATTGACGCCCTCGAAGCAGAAAATTCAAAGGTTGTTTTCATTTAGTAAAGAAAATAAACCTTTTAAGATAATACAATTTTCACTGCATGTTTCCAAAATATTATTAACTGTATACAAAATCTATTTCTTTTATTTGCAATTTTGTTGTTTTAAAACTACTTTTTAAAACAAAAGAAAAATAGTTTAAAAAATAGTTTCAATAGCTTGAAATATTCACAATAAATTTTCATCACTTGTCTCAACATTTAAATTTTTTTAATTTGTTAAATTTTCATTTGAATTGTATAGTTAACTACATTATAATTATATTATTTAAATATAGATATTTTTTTGTATATAGTTAAAGGAGAAAGTTGGGGTGCTGAGAAGTCAACTGTTGAGTCACAAGTTCACAAAAAGATCGCCATCCATTGGTCGCCGAGGACCACCAGGAATGTCTTCGGGAGCAACGTAAGACGAGCATTAGTGATGTTAAACAAACAAATATTGATAATGGCATTGACGAGCGCACCAATATTTCATTTTATATCTACACAATTGTTTTGTTTTATGGCGTTTCAATGACAAGAGTATTTATTTTAGAACGTGTCGCAGTGAGACCAGTCGTCTGAAAGTCCCATCTTGTCATTGTGTCTCGCACTTTGGAAACGAAGGAAAACAACACGAGCACGAACCTAAGATCCAAGTAATTTATAGAAACATTTAAAATGTTTTTCAATTTTAAAAAGAGTATTAAAAACAATTCCCTGACCAAGGAATAGATAGTTTGATTCCCTTGGATATTAAAATTTATCCTGTTAAAAAATCTAGCTGGGATATGACCTTCAAAAATGATATTCGCCTATATTTCTTATGTATATATCCAAAGTATTATAATAAGTAGTAGAAATGTTATAAAAAGTACACGCAGAATTACTAAACTGTCTAGTAAACGCCGGATATAATTGTCTCATTTTAAGATAAACTACTCGAGTCTAGTAAAATATATTGAACATGTTATTATTATTATAACTCATTTTCAAGCACATGTTACTAGACTTGCATATTTCTTTATATTAGACAAGTATATCCAGCGTTTACTATAAAGTTTAGTGTTTTTTATATTATTCTTTTGTCTCAGTAAACATACTATTGCATTGTATTATTTTAATCAGGAACTTGAAGAGGAAAAAAAGGAATTTATCACTCGAATCGCAGAATTGGAGAGCCTCTTGGCAACTTACGCCGCTGGTAGTCGGAGGGAAAAGGTTGCAGAAAACGTGGAGTACATTCGAATATGGCGCCAGTTTAAGGAGTGTAACGAAAAATTGACTGAAGTCGAAAACGCAAAGGAATCACTGATTATACAAGTTAAAAATTTAAAGGAAGCTCTCGAAGAAAGCAATCAGTTAATTAAATTACATTAATTTAATATACTTATGTACACTCACAAAACTGTCTACTTAAGAATTACATAATCTTTTTTTTAACAGATTTTCTGTTTAATATTTTTAAAAATTCTTAATTTAAGAATGTTTCTTTTTATGATAGATTCTATTTAATGTAAACAGAAATTCAACTTCATTTTCGCAGACATAATCGAGAAATAACTGCTGTGATGTGCTCGGACAAAAAGCGTATCGCGAATATGGAGGAACAACTGTCAAAGTCCAAGGAATCGAAGCAATCATTTCGGGCAAAGGACGACGAGATTCGAGACCTGTTTCAGGAAATCAAGCAGTTGCAGCAGCAAAACAAGGATATCGTTTTACTGAATTCGAAATTGGACATCGAAAACGCCGAACTGAAACGAAAATTGTCCGAACAATCGTTGAGCCATCAGTCATTGAAAAGTGCTTATAGCAACGATCAAGCCAATATCACTGCCCTCCAACACGCGAACGAACAGTTGCTTGGAAAATTAAACGAATTCCAAAGAAATATCGACCTATTAACCATGCAAATAATGGTATGTAATTTTATGTTCATTTTTAAGTTGAAAAAATAATGACAAAACTTCATTTTATCATTATATTATACATTATAAAACGTCCAAACATTAGCAAGTGTACTTCCCTTTTAAAAAAATCTAGCTGGAATCCTACATAGGAATTTGGACACCGGAAATTAGCTAGGTAGTTTCTTAGGTAATTATAGGATCTTGCCTAGTTTCCTAGCTGGGGTCCTAGGTCAGAATTTAAGATCAGAGATCAACTAGTTATCGACCTAGAACCCCAGCAAGGAAACTAGGAAAATCCTGTAACTACCTAGGAACCTACCTCGGAAACCATCTGATTTCCGCTGCCAAATTCCTATATGTAGAATTCTAGCTAGATTTTTTTAATAGGGTTTTCTTTCCCAATAATACCAGAAATTTATGATCCTCACTTTTAATATTTTTAATAGCATAAACATTTTCATTTTTCGCATATATCAAATGTTCTATCCCTTTTAATTCCAACTGAAAGTAATATCCAAAATCACTTCCAGACGTTCCAGCACGAGAAAGCCTCGTCCGAAGTCCATCAAGTGTACAAAAAGTTCGGCACCCCTACGTTCAGCGATCACCGCGATTATTCGAAACTCGTTAGCAAAACTGCCGACAACGACAACGTCCAGGAACTGGACTGTTCGAGATTGTGCTGCGTCGAAAGGGGTAGTCAGACGTGCACGAATATGAGGGAAGAGTCGTCGCAAACGGATATTCATTCCGCGAGCTTAGAGGATCCGAATTTATCCAAGAGAATGGCAGAGCGCGTTCCAATGAAAAGCGCTTCGAACGGTCGCCCGGATACCTTTCACAGTTCCAATCCGTTGTCTCGGGAGCGGATACTCATGTTACTCGAGCAGGCGCAGATTAATTCGCCGCTAAGCTCGCAAAGATTTAGACAAATAGACGACACAGTGGACATCGAGTGTTCGCCAATTTCCGGCTGTAACGGTCGACAAAGGCAAGTCACGAGCATCGATAAAATACTGCTCGATGAGCACGGTTGCTTTTGACAAACGTGGATACGTTTTGTTCTATTATTAGACACAATTCCAGATCGTGCACGGTCCATTCTTAAATGGGTACACTTCGGTACGGGTTTCGTCAAACGTGAATGGATAATTGTGTTCGTTTCAAATGTTTACGATTTTGCAATAATATTATTTGCAATTTGCGCGCCAGATTTTTCCGGCAAAAAGTGGCGGGAATGTTTTAAACTTATTTACAAAGTTATTTTCATTCGTATATAATTTATTGACATTTTGGAGCATACTTTTAATTTATTATAATTAATATAAAGTAGTGTTGAATATAAAAGAAACTTATATTGAAACTGATCTTAATTTCCTTTATTATAAAAGGAAATTCTTGGTGTTTTCACATTAGACTTAAGTTTAAATAATTGACATAATGCAACACTAATGAAGTAGATAAAGTCTTGCATCAGTTTTTGATAGAAGATAAAGTTAATAACAAGTTTAGTATAAATTAAGTTCAGGATTATTATAAGAAATTATGTTTAAGAAAAGGTTCGGTGAAAATGAGTTGTAATATAAATTAAAAATATTTAGGTAAAGCAAATTTTGACAATAACTTGACAATAAATTCTTATCATATCCAAAGAAAATAAAGTAGATAAATTTATCAGTCAATGTACATTATAATATATATTATCTAATATACATCTAATATTTTATTTGTTATATTTTATCGCAATTATTGTAAGAGCTTCCTGTAACTAATTAATTTGTAAGAGCTTCATTAGGAAAAGTTGAAAATAACCACTAAGTGTTTCAATTATATTTATTTGTTAATCCTTTCGGACAATTCTTTCGATAAAATTTATCGATTAAAGAAAGTGTCTGAAAGATTAATCATCAATTGTTTGAACGCCTGCTACTATATTTCTCTCAAGAGAAATATTATACTTAGCTGAACAATTAATTAATTATTTTACCATGTGAACGTGTACATTGATTTCCTAAATGTCAAAGCACAAATTAAAATAAGCTTTGTATATAAAACAATTCCAAAATATTTTATGTATAACTGTAATTAATCTAATTTTATATTGTAACTTTGATAACAAAAACTGCCAAAATAGTCTAATAAAATAATATTATTCGCGAGTAAGAAAGACCTTTCATTTGAAAAGATACTACCTATCCAAATTAAATTGATTCAGGTTTATTGTTTATTAGAAGATATGATATCTCTTAGTAACTGATAATAGTCTGATTGATTTTTCCTTAGAACAATAGGTCGCGCCAAAGAAAGCAACTTTCAAGAGTTCACTTGTGGGAGAAATTGCAATCCAGAATATATATGTAAAAAGCTTACTTCGTTTAAGCTCGGAAATGTGGCGGTGGAAAATTGTGACATAAATGGAAATATAGTACGAACAAATAACTTGTTTGAAGCCAGTGTTCAAAATGGTCGAAATTCTAACAACAATAACAAAAAACTCGACAAATTTTTTGAATCGTTAAATAATTTACAAGAACATAACAGCAACAATTATTGTAATGTAAATTGTAGAGAGACAGAATATACTTCTGTGAACAAAGCTGTTGACAATATACAGCAATCGATATTGAAAACTTTTGACAATTTATATGTGGCCCGGTGAGTGATTCAGGGTACCAAAAGGTCTAACATAATATTTTTATTAATAATTTATATTTATACAAATATGTTTTTGATTACTTCAGAACAATATTGAATGCAACTGACAATGAGTTATTTGAAGGGGAAAAAATTAAGCATCCTGACGCTAAAAATGCTAAAATTTGTGACAAACTGTTATACAATAATAATAATAATAATTTTATATCGAGAACTGCTCAGGAAGGCCTTCTAGAATTGCACATTATTCGTCTGCAATTATCTACAAATGTTACTTTCAATTTCTTAATTATTGTCAATAATTGGAATATTAAATCGTTTGTAATATTACGACTGTTTTTCAGGCAATAGAAATATTATTCAAAGAAGGCGACATACGTCACTGTCGCGTATTTATTTCGTGGAATATTTTTGGCGAAAAATTCTTAACTTCGCCGGACGCGACGTACCCAAACTTTAATTACGATTCCTCGTCGATTTTTCATATTTACGAGTTGGCGAAATTCTTAAAGCTGATCTCGCAAAAGTGCATAATTTTTCGAGTGAACGTACGGCGAAAGGGCAAAGTTTATTGTCTGGCTATCGCGAGACTTAAAATTGCGGACATTTTGGAATACCCACAAAATAAGCTGAGTTATATAATTCCAATATACGGCGCTTTGCCGCAAAATGAGCGTGCAAATTTGGGACAACTTTACGTATGGTTACGCTTGAGTTGCGAGCTGGATCAAATAAAACCGTTTAAAAAAGAAAAAGATACGAATAGCGGACTAGAGTATGGAAATAAAAAACTAATATTTGAACCTTCCGATGATAATGTTGAGAAGAAAGTTCAAGAACTTAATAGAAGACGTTCTATTCATAGTTATAGTAATGTAGTGAGTGATACTCGGAACAATGGAAATAGTTTTAGTGAAAATAAAACGTTGAATGAAATGTACAAAGACGTTAAAAAAGACAAGGTTTCAGAAAGTTTCCAAGGTGAACGATTATTTAATTGCAAAGATGATTTGTTACTCATGAATGAAATTCAAATGTTCAGTTTGCCGCCAATAATAAATTTTGCTATATTCTAAATCATTGAATAATTAAGTGGCAAATAATTTTGATAAGATTATTTAACGCTTAACACTTGTCTTTATTTATATGATTAAAATATTTTACGGTACGCTTTCGTTATTGCTAAAATAATTTGAATAGAAATTATTGTATATTTTTTTTTCTTCAAAGATTTTTAATTGTTTTCCTACAAACTTACTTTTACTAAATAATATTTTTTTAACTTATTGTCTTAGATTATGCATTACAAGAACAACTCTTGAGAAATACATTGAGCGATGAAAATTCAACGGAATCTCATACAGCTAGTAAAAAATCAAAATATTCAATGTCATCTAATGTATCCACATCTAAAAACGTCTCTTCAGAATTGGGTTCTTCTATCAAGGATACAAAGTAAAATAAAAAAAATGATAATTCCTAAATATTTAATTTTTAGTTATAAATGTAACTAATTAATATCATTTATATTTAAAATTGTGTAATTCAAATTTAAAAACGCATATAAATATGTACATATTAATTATTCAAGTGGTAACAAAGCTGAATTAAAATCTGATGAGCATGAATCAACGACTAACGATGATTCCAATGACACTGACTCTGAAAGTATGAAAGAATTTATTGCAGTTTTGGCTAATGTAAATTTCTTTAAATGTTTTAATTTTTGTATTTATTCTCATATTGACAAATTAATAATATTATTTTCAATTAAATATTTTTCATTTAGGATTACACAAATTACGATTCTGACAGTTCGTTACGTGATATTCACAATGCGTTGAATAATAATAATTGGGAAAGGTACAAAAATATTAGCTCGCTAAACAAGTGTGAGTGTTATTTAATAGGATACAAATTCTGGCAGTTGAATTTTTGTAACTTGTTCTAAAAATTTAAGAAAATGTCTTTTCTATATTTACTTCTTGTATTTATGTTTTCACAAGTTTATTTTAAATTTTATTTTATATTCCACTGATTCTATTAATCTATTGATAAAATTTCATAGTTGAATAATTACATATCCTTACTTTTAGTTAAGAGAAGGAATTCGAAAAACAGTTCAAGACCAAAAGGTAAAGAAACTTCACGAAATGGCACAGCTATACAAGATGTAAGCAAAAGATAAATAATAATGTCAACTTTTTTAATGTATATTATTTAGTCACAAATATTTATTGATAATTTCAAATTATTTGCAGAATACCATCACAATAAATATTATTAGTTTAACGATATTTTATAGTAATTCATTAAGTGTGCGCATTCAGAATCATAATTTATATATTGAATATTCATTTCTGGGTCACCGTGGAGTCGAATTGGAAACTGAGTCGCATCCTATACCAAAAGAACACAATTCCGAAATTATTTACAATTACCGTAAAGGTTTTCCAACTATTACCCATTTTTATAAAAACCTAAATAAT
Source organism: Leptoteleia sp. ZL-2020 (assembly GCA_022817305.1). Lineage (NCBI taxonomy): Eukaryota > Metazoa > Arthropoda > Insecta > Hymenoptera > Scelionidae > Leptoteleia > Leptoteleia sp. ZL-2020. The sequence continues at coordinate 64,030 of JABFPN010000114.1, read as the reverse complement.
TATTAATATAATCAGTTACATTATTTTCTAATTTATGCTTATTATATTTAATCTTTCATATTAATAATGTTTTCTATTTGTCTTCTTATTAATTTACTAAAATTGTATTTAGTATATATTAATATATTCAAAATTTATATTAATTTCGAATGTTGTCAGAGTTTCATGTAGACGAAAATGAATATTCAAAAGAAAGGCAAATATTGCGCGCAATGTTAACCGGAAAAGTAAATCCTAGTGTGAAATTCATTATTGTATCAGAACCATCGAAAGAAGCAGTGATTGCTACAGAATGCGAAGAAATTGGGTTCGTAAAAGCACTTATAAATGAAATTTAGATTATCTAATGTTGATTAAATAATACTTTATATCATAAATCTTAAATACACTTTATAAATATTACTGCATGATATGATCTGAGGTATCAAATTTATAAATCATACATTTAATACCTGATCAAGTAATTGTACCGACTAATATAAAATAAAAAGGATTCTTAAGGATGAATTTACATGATTCTTAACCATATTTAAAATTGTATAACAGTCAAACGAATATTTTTTAAATCTTCCCAATTAATCAATTTACTTTATGAGATTTAATTTAATTATTTTACTTTCAGCTGTGCTTTTTTCAATCTCAAAGAATTTGTTTCCAGTTCGTACAGTGCCAAAGATATCACACTAAAAGTCACCGATTCAAATCAAATTAGAAACATTGGAGTATTGAAAGTAAATACTTAAAGCACCTAAACTCTTGCAAACAAGTGTATAATTAATATTAATATATTTATTGACAATTCTTTTTTCGATACTTTTTGCAGATTGCTGTAACAGGTGTTGATGTAATGCGTAAGTGTATATAAGGAAACATTGGATCTTATTTGGAAAAAAGAAGTATCCGTGTTGTTTATTATAAAAGCAACGATTTAAACTACTTATTTCGAAATGTAAATTGCAATTACCACCCGGTTGATACGTCGGGAAAGTTTGACTGTTAATAAACGTTGTCATTTCCTTGTCTCTCTGTATTGTGAATAATGTTAACAAAACAGGGATGGGAATAAACGGCGAAACTATGATCGCGAAGACACGCTTACATTACGGTAATGTTCACAGCGAATACGGAGTTGAATCGTGATCAGAACGTCCTGGCAATGCGCCAAATGTAAAAGAGAGTTGGCCTCAATTAGTCGGATAGTACATGCAAATATCTCCCCGTGTACAGACAAATATTAATAACCGTAGCAATAAACAATTACCGACTTTACAACTTGTAAAATGTCAATAATTTTACAACAATTCGTTATTCAATCACAATAAAGTAAACGTTGTCGCCATTCTGTCGTAATTACTGTACCGAGTAATTTATGCGGTAATAATATCACTTTTTAGAACAGCTTTATAATACTTCGTTGACGCTGATTCGGTAATTTATTCCTTTTATTTTATAATTTATCGTTCATCGCGTTGCTTCTGCTTCGAATCACTGGCGAAAAATAACTTTAAACGCTGAGAGATATTTGTTAGTAGTTACTGTTATATTTTTTAATAACTTGAGGATATACATGTATAGTATTTTTTATAGTACTTTACACGAAATATTGGAAAAATTGTGACCCTTACCACCACTCTATGCCACAATTTGGACCATGCTCCTCTCGCCTTCGAGGTCACGGGTTCTATTCCAAGTTAAAGATATTCTCTATCAATTTTTTTCATAAATTTTATGTTTAACATCTAAAATAAAATAATATAAAAGCAATTACTAATAAATGCTGATATCTCTATACTGAGAAAAAAGTTAGGATAAAAATTATTATACTGTATCTAAAAATGGGGACAAATGACATCTTCTTGTCTTAGTTAATATACAGTTTAAAATAGGTTATAAGAGAAATGAACATTTTTATTATACTGTATCATAGTAACTTGTACAATACTGATAACCTCTTTTAAAATATATTTTAAATATGACAGTAATTGTAATTTGCCCCCTTTTTACATACAGTATAATAATTTTTATCCTAACTTTTCTCTCAGTGTATTTTGAGAAATCATCAGTGGCAGGCAAACATCATTTGAATCAGCGGAGCTGGAAAAGAGTTTCGCTTTTCGAGTCATTTGAAATGCGCGTTCTTTATATCGCTTCAAACATCATCCTTTGTGTATAGTTGTTGAAATGAGTTCGTTACTTTGTTTTGTCTGCGGGCGCACACAAAACTCCGTTGTTCTACGTCGAAGAAGGAAGTAAACGTGAACATAAATAGAATGACGAGAACATCAAGCGTTCGAAAGAGTCAGATCGGCGACTGCAACGAAATATGACTTTTCCCAAAGTTCCAATTCCGCCTGCTTCATTACTATGACAGAATATTGGAAGGCAACATCTTGCATTTACAGCGCGCATATTTTATAAGCACTAAACGTACAATACAGCGAATTTACTTTACAACGTTCATTTTGAAATTTTGCACTTGCAGTGACTTTGATTCGTTTTCATGGAAAATTATAGTTACAGTTGTGAAGTGTAAATGCAGATATGTATAGAAATTCATCAAAAATACCGTGAAATGCAAATGCCTGTTACAATAAATTTCCAGATTTGTAATTTATTACACTTGAGAGTGTATGAAAATAGTTCATATATATTTTAGTATAAAAATGGGGATTTAATTGTATAGGTAATTTTATTAACTTTTTAATATTTAGACAAATTTGGTTATTAATCTTTGACTTTAATAAAAATAAAATATTAACGGAAAGATAATGATTGTGTGCGATGATCATGACAAAAATATGGCAAAGGATTAATTATAGACCAGTTTCTTTTAACTACAAATACAGGAGTAGTACAGTATCGGGAGGCGTTGAAATTACTAGCTTTTATAAATATACAAATAAATTCTAATTCTGGTTCTCTGGTTGCATTTATTTTTGAAAGTTACATGCATTTGACATTATATATTGTGTATTAAAATGCATGAGTTGAAATTTGACATATTACTGTATCACTTCCAAACTTGACATTAGTTACATGTACTAAACAAATAATTAATTATTACCTAAAAACAAACAAAAAATAAATATTACAACTAGATATCAGACTTTAACTCATCTTTTCAATTAGATATTTTTGGGAGCAAAAATTGAAAAATGCTACATTATATTTAACTGTCTCATTCTCGACATTTCGAGACATTCAGAGAGGTAAATTAAAATAATAAAAATTACGAACATTAAAGCTCGTTAAACTTTTTTCGCAAAAACGAAATCTAACTTCAGTCTCAATCATTATTTCTCCGAAAAATTCAATATCACCGAAACAAACTTTTCCGATGCCTTTACTTATGAGATGCAGTAGAAAATTTTTACGACTTCCATCCAATAACTCTGCCCTATATATTTAATTCGATCGTAAAGATTAAATCCGTTGGCCAAAAGCCACGTATTTCTCAAATAATTCATTACAAAAATCACTACGCACACATCGACGTAACGCCCCCCCTTAAATCAACAAATAAAAACAATCCAAACCACCGGTCACTCGGTACCAAAACAGTCAAATTAATTACACATTTAATTCATAATTAAAATAACCCCTTAACGACCGTCCGAATTCTTATCTACAATTATCCCCCCCCTGACAGATCAAACGTGTCGCTTCCCGCTGGCCCGCGGCCATCAAATTGTTTATTACTCCGTCTATAAACATGGATCGGAGAACAACAGACCTCTTCATCAAGCCCCCAAAACCGTCCGAATTGAAAACAAATATCTCCGCGTGTGTCTGTGGGAAAAATATCCACGGGACCACCTTAATTGGGGGAAAAAAAAGAAGAAACGAAAAAAAAAAGTCCCGGGCCCCAACGATTCGGCCGAGCGAATGTTGCGAGAAGTCCGGGGCGCTAATGACTGCCGCCACCGAACGGTAATCAAGTGTCGATCGCGGAGAGCTTTCGATGCCATTAGAAGAAGCGTCGTATCGCCCGAGCGAGGCGAAGATGGAGGGCGTCGCGACGCCTTGCGCCTGGCATTGGCAGCAGTCTCGAGATAGCCGTCGACTGGCTTCTTACAACTTCGATTTATTCGAGTGTTCTGCCCGCAAGTGACGAACGAGCAGGACATCTCCCCGACGTGGAAAAGTGGCGCCGACCTCCGCCGCGCCCGGATAAGGGGGGAGAAAAAAGAAAAAAAAAAAAGGTCACGAGTCGGAAGAGCGAAGGGGGGAGTTGAAAAGAGAGCGCGCCACCGGAAGTGGCCGAAGAGCGGGACCACCACCGAAACGGCGGTCATTCCGCGCCGCTGCCTTGCGCCGTCAATTCTTCGGCCTCGTCATCCGTTCTATTTTTGTGACCGAATCTGGTGTTGTGCAAGTGTCGAATTAAGGTGCCGGTAATTGGATCGTGCGATTGGAGAACGCGAAGTGGAATTCCGGTGACGGTCATGTGCCCGGCCTGACGGGGTCGCACGGGGGCGATTTTCTTATTGGACGAATCGGTCTGAGAGGTTGGTAACTGGTCTTTTAACACCCCGCGACGTCCTCGGATAGGGCGGTTCGGTCGCCGCTCCCGTTGCTCGGTGACGTTTGCCGTCGCTTCCTTTGGCGGCTGGACGACTCGACGCCGAGCAACAGGCTACGCGAGAAACGCGCGCGCATGTCTTCCTCGAGTGGTCTCGCGCGCGCTTTGCCCTTGCGGCGATTTTTCTTCCCTCGGACGTTTCTTCGGCCGCCCGACCATTATTTATCCGTCAAAGCCAACGGTCATCGCGGCCCGTCGATATGTCACTGTAGCTAGCCGCGGTCCAACTCGGCGAAGGTTAAAAACGACCGCGCGAAAATTGTTTTAGTTTTTTGGACATTTCGCAAATACTTTCGTCGAGCTTAGAGCTTTTATCCGTTGCTTCGAAGGTTACGACCGGAAGTTTTATTTTTATGTAAATAAAATTCTTTTATGTAAAAGTTTACTCGAAGAAATGAATGTAAACTTTTTTATTGACAGTGAGATATTTTATTGATTTAATATTGCTTTGATTATTTTTATTGATGCAATGAACGTTAATTGACCTATACCTATAAAAATGATGATATTTATTGTTAATTGTAAGTCGTTCAAAAATAAATGATGGACGTCTTAATTTTACATTTTAATACTGCTTCATTCGATGATATAGATTTGTTAAAAAAAAACTAAACGATTTAAAATTTTTAACACTTTCATCATCGTGTTAAATTATTCGTTTGTTGTGCTTATTCTTCTCTCGTTCAAAAATAAAAAAAAAAGACCGTTAAAAGATTGGGATTGTGCGATTTTAATCGGGTAAAGGTATTTGGATCGCGTGAAATTTCTCGTTAACTCTTCAAGAGATACCTGTTACGATTTGTACGCTTTATTAAATAGATGCGCCATTTTCCTGGCACAGTTTTCGAGATACGCATCTTTCTGAATCAGCACATAACGCTTCTGGCGTGAAGGCCGAATTTCCCACTTATTAAAATGCGTGTCAACATTGCTGGACAATCTCCACGAGACTTGTCATAAATTCACTTCACCCCGCTTTCCATAAAACAACTGACCTTTCTTCTATTTTTGTTATCAACAATTACGGATCGGTGCAGAAAAAAATTTATAACAATCGGTAAATAATAAAGACGTCCGTTCCGCCCATTAATACTTCAGTTGGAACGAGCGGAATTTCATTTCTGCTCCTAATTAGCGGATAAATCATTCAAAGTAAAATTTATTGCTCGCGCGAAAATAACCCGAATAACGCGGACTTTTTTTTGCTTAATTTTAATGTCGCTTAGGTGGAGATGTTCAGCGGTAACTTATGTGCCGAATCAAACGTTGCGCATTAGTTGGTATTCTTGCGCGATTGCTTTGACATATTGACAGGTTTTGGGAGCTTTGGAATTGACGGCGGAAGTGACCCAATTAACGGTGAAACAGAAGAAAATGCGGCCAGTCGTGCAGACATCTCCCCGCTAGCCAATCGCGAAACCGGTGCTATGTTCGCGTCGGAAATAGATTTCGCTGAATAAAATTTTCTCACTGCAAACCTAATATCATATTGGATTAAGAAAAATTTGACGGTCGAAATTTAATTTTGCTAGGTGGCGCGCAAAGTTTTTGCGTTGAATTGATCGAGTGTAATATATTTTTTCAGCTTAGTATGTTGATAAAAATGACAAAGCAAAATTTACTAATTGAAAGGAATAATTTGCTAATTTTATACGTCAATTTTACTGGTTTTTTTCGGTATGTTGAAGAAAATAGTGGTACAGATTACATAGGTTGTTGGCAAAGTTTTGGTGTACATTTTATTTTGAAAATCGTCAAGATATTGACAAAAGTAAAAAAAAGAAATGAAAAAAATAGGCACAAGTTCCAAAACGTACAGTATTTCACAACTTCAACCATAATCTTTGTGATTTGTACTTTTATCTCAATGTAAAAATTTCATTCTTGCTAAAAAAAAAAAATTACAAAGGACTGATATGAAGATAAGAAGTAAAATTTCCTTAGTTTACTTTCAAGTTAGGATTTACTTTTAAATAGTAAAATAATAAGAATTTAACAAACAGTCGATATTTCCCAATAATGAAACATTATTAAATAGAAAAACAAATTTTATTGTATTACAAGATTTTCAGTCATTAAGAGTTGTATTCCCATGTGGCCTAAAACGTGTCGGAGCGGAGAGCTTTATGATTTATTTTTTCTGAATGTAAGGTTGCGTTAAATATAATCCCTGTAATTCTATTTCTGCATGGGCATTGACTTACATTAAAACGGGATTGCGAAATAAGCGATTAAAGTGGTTACAAAGAAGCAACTAATTATTTATGAATAAACCATACGTAAGGCGTTTTATAGTCCATGAATATGCTAAACGTTGGGCCATTAATCAAAGAATCATGTCACCCTAGTTAAGCAATTATAGAATTTGGTTTAAATCGTGGATGCTTGCAAGTAATATTAAATTTATTTGCAGAAATAATGATGAGTTAATATCGGAGCAAAATGGCATCCGGTGATCCTAAGAAAACAGGTACATTTTTGAAATTTCTTATCAAAGTTATCATTAACTTTCTTTCTCATTTAATCACAATAAATTATTTCTTATACTTGAAGACTTTGAATTGCTGTAATATACTTTTTACAAATAAAGACTTGGAAGAAAAGATAATGATTATTATTATCAAACATCGATTCAATAAAACAAAATTATAATTTACTTCCTGAAAATCTACTTGAATTTACAAACATCGAGCACACTTCATTCGAACTCTTTTGAACCCAAACAAATATCGCCACTAATACACACTAAGGGGATTCTATAATGAGAGAAATTTATTGGCAATTGTTACCATATTTTATAATGACTCGGGGATATATATGGTACTTAATATAATATGTTATAAATTATGATATAATAGTATTTTAAAACAATTTGACCATTTTTTTCTAATATTTTTCTATAATACTATATCATATAGTAAATATACTATATGAGCTAATATATCCTCGAGTTATTATAAAATATAGTAGTTCTTTTCTAAATATACAAGTACCATTTTTCTATAGAAAAAAAAACAATTTTGCTACTAATTTGCTACTAAAAAGGTTGTCTCTAAAATATATCATATTTATGATTAATATAATTGATTTTATTAACTGCTGTTTAAATTTCTGATTATTTCTTTGTTTGTATTTGATAATCATTCATACGTTTATGACATAATGATAACGTTAATGTAATAAAATCAGTATCGTGAGATTTATTTGAACAGATTACATCATTACACCACGGCAATTTTGTTTAATGCGTCAAAAGAGTGCCGCAATAATGAATCAGACAGGCGTCAGTAGGCGGGAACGGCCATTTCTTTTTTTATCATGCGCCCAATGTGTTGTGATACTGTTGAATAAAACTTTGTCATCACTTTAAACGATCTCCTAGAAATTCGAGCTCCAAATTATTCAGATTCTTTAATACATAATGGATTTAAACATTAAGTGCATCATACAAAATTTTATTAATTTATTTACGGCGACAAAAAAAAAATATTCTTGGTGTTCAGATTGCAATTATTGACAAATTTCTTCTTCTTGTTGACTCAATTTTATTCCTATTATTTTCACATTGAACGTACGAAAAATTCATGTAATTAATTTAATTTCGAAATTTAGTTTTAAAAAATTTGATATACGAAATTCCATTAAACAGCGTTAAATTAGTATTTACAATATTTTAGTGTATATTTAAGATAAAGAATATTATTTCATAGAAAACAACTTGCTTTGTTTATAGTTTGGAATTTAAGTTTTATTATATATATTGTTCAGTTAAGGCAAAGATATTTTACAATTTTACTTAATTTTACTTAAAATATTGCCAAATTTAAAATTTAATAGTCTAGATTTAATTTTATTTTTACTTAGCTATATGTATATTAAAGCGTTAGATGGCGCCACTATGAAGGATATGATAATAATGTCTGCAGAGGATAATTGTTATGAACAAATGGTACTTACAGTTTACTACCTTTTCAATTGTTTTAGGTATGATAACTTGTTATTCAAGTATGATTATTTGATTTTAATTTATACCAATTATATAGCAATTAGAATCAATTGTAATTGTAAACAAATATAAGATTTTAACAAAATTAAATATTCCAAACTTCCTAGTATTTATATACTTAATTACTTTAATTTAATTTATAAAATTGATTATATGAATGTATTTCGTAATTATTATCTAAAAACATCCTAACAAGTAGAGACAAATTACTTTCTTGAATATATTAATCAATTGTATTAATCAAAAACATTATTTAATATTCTTTATTACTTTTTTTTAAAGATTTATATAAATCTCAAATAAAGTTGAAAAATGTAATATATTGACTTTGATACTGTTTTAATATACTTTATTGAATCGATGTTAGAAATGAAATGCCTTTTTAAATAAATTAACTTTATATGTTGTTTGGGTATATAACGTAATGTATTATTTCAACAGAATTAGCTGCAGAACTTAGCAGGGCCCTCGCTGCAAGTCCTTATTCAATTGAGGAAAGCATTTCGACACATGCTTTACATTTCGCATCGACAGTGAGTATTTTACAATGACAATTTTAAATTATAATAATTCTAAATCAATTATGAATTATTATTTAAAATTAATAGTCAAAAGTGGTCTAAGAAGTGACCGAAAGAGGATTAAGAAAAGTAACACGAAAAAATGTAAAACTTTCCACGAAAGTATGAAAAACTGAGATTCAATTTGAAAGTTGAAAGTTTCAAAATGAAACTATAAATGATAGTTAGAATCTATGAGACTGATTTCAAATCTTTAATTTCCCTCGGGATTAATTTTGCATCAATATCGAAAAGTTTGCAATTGACTGCGATGGTTTTCTGCGTATGAGAATAGAAATTTTCATACAGTCCACGCGGTTATCCTTGACAGTCCATTTTAATTTACGACCAGGCCCTTCTTCCGTCTAATCGGTCAAGTGGCGTTTAACTAGAGGTGTTCCTTTCTAAACACGTTACGTCATTGGCGCATCATCTAAATTAAACTAAAAGCAAGTCACACGGCGAAAGTGTAGACGAAAATCTGGTGCGATGCCAAAATTGCGAGTCAACTAAGAAGTCACCACCATTCCAACTACTCCCGCAATGCACGCCTCCGACAATCATTTTTTACCAGTCAATTTCACGCTTTACTTTCACGTTTTCATTATAATTTTCCATATCTAATTTTCAGACGCAAAGGTGACTTCTGCCGTACACTCGAATAAACAGTATTTCAATAAAAATTACTAAAAATTTTTCCGAGTACACGTTGAACAATTTATTTATCTATCATTAAATTATTAAAATTTATAATTATAATTTAATTAACTAAATAATAATTTTAAATAAAAACAGTTAAAATGAATTTAAAATAATTTTTTTACGTATAAAAGTTGTGTAGAGATTTAAAATAAGGTACATATTATATAAAAATATTAAATTTAGTTTTTCAATACATTTTTTTTTAAATTCATTTTAAAATGAAACATACTAGAAATATTTTCTATTGTTTGCGAGAGGATTGTTTTACTTGCACGCAATAGTTTTAAAATATGTCTAATGTATTTAAATATGTTATTTACAAATTATTACGTGGACGTATAATTGTGGACAAACACATTATGCAATATTGTGAAGATTTACTCGTAGAAATTACTTAAGCAGTTTTACTTAATCATCGGTATTATTAACTCTGCATATATAGAGTTTTAAAGCAATTCGTAATTTTCATTTCATTTTAAATTCTACACAAACGCGCATAATAACGAATAAATGTTACTTTCATAGAATTTTTTTTTAAAATCATTAATTAAAAACATTAATTTATATAAAGTCTTGCACAATGCAGCCTTTAGTTTGTTTTCTAATTTTGTTTTTCACTATATATAACACAAAAATCTTGTTTATGTAATCTATAATTGTTTAGGCATAAATTATTTCTACATTTAAGTCCTGGGAAAAAGTTAATGAAAAGAAACAATAATCAAATAAATTATCTCACAAAATACACTTTAAATTTAGCAAGATTTAACACGTATAAACGACTCGATTCAGCTTAAAATAAGATTTGGGTTTAAATATTATGTTAGTTCAAAGCGGAACTTTGAACTATTTTTAACAACAAAAATATGATTATAAACCAACGTTGTTTATTGTAACAACCGTTGCTAATGGATTTATTCACAAAAAAATTGATATTCAATCATTTTTGCAAGATTAATCAATATCGTATTTCACTTTAAACGAAAAGTTGTTAAACAAATTACAACTTGTATTACACACCGGGATATATTTACGCCCCACACTTTTGCCGAGGTTCAAAAACCCCGTTTGAAGAGTGATTTGTTTATTCACTTTGTAAACTACAAAATGTTCGAGTTGCGAATCGTTAATTTCGTTTTATTGGATGTCTCGTATCGAATTCATTGCAGTTAATAAAGTGTTTAATGCATCAATCGTGCTATTTCTTATAATCAGAAATTATAAGCAAACAAAAAGTATACTAAACAATAACACGAACAAAAAAAGTGAAAGTAATTAAAATTCTTCTTTTTTTCGAACTTAACGTAAAAGTAAATAAATTAAAAATCTAATGAATTTACCAAAAGCATTAATAAAACCAAACAAAAAAAGACTAAAAATTAAAAAAATATCTGATTGAATAATTTTCACAAAAGTTAATGAAAAACATTGGGATAAATATTAATATTCTAAACAAAATGATCACGACAAATACAAGCCAAACAAACTGAATTCATTCTCCCAACATTCCATAACGAAAGGAGCTTTGAAATTTATCGACTTCCACGATGGCTATTCTTATATTTTCGAAATTCTTATAAAATATAAATCTTTTCGATTGCCCGCGCCGCGCGGTGATAAATCCGCTCGCGAGGCAACAAATCGTCGCGTTTTTATATCGATTACTCAACAATTGCACACTTTCAACCTGCACATTTTCGCCCCGAAAGAAAAAGCAAACGCAAAAAGAAAAACTCATCGCTCCTCGTCGTCGAACAAATTTGAAGTTACAAAAAAGTCGTCCGCGGTCTTAACGGCTCGACGAAAGGAACCGCGGCGCTTTTCCCTCCCCTTTTTTTTTCTTTTCTTTCTTTCCGCGGCGTCTATTTCGGTGCGGTAACACGGAAACGGGAAACGTGGTCGTGGGTGTTTGCGCGCATCAGCGCGAGTGCGCGCGAAGTCGTAGACCCGTAACGAATCGCGTTGTTTTCCCCCGCGGCGATCGCTTATAAATAAGTTTTCGCGTTAATTGCGGCGAACAAGCGGGGAGGGGGGCGAAACTGAAACTGAAACAATCCCGGCGCGCAAACTGGAGCATAACCGCGGCAACACGACGACAAAAAGGGGGGGAGGGGCACGCACGGCGAATCTTTATTGCACTTCAACTTGAACGCAAACCCCGAGGGATATTTTCGTGCACGCGACGCGCGCGCTCTCTCGAATTATTCCCGATAAATTTAATTTTAGTCCCGGCCAATATTTATAGTGCGCATTTTCCCTCCTTCTTTTTTTTTCCTCGCACCCTTTTCTCTCTATTTCAGCTAAATCTGAACTTGACAAAGTGACGGGGCTCTTCCGATTAAATTTGATGACTCAAGCCCAGAGCGAATCAAAGGTTACGCGCGGGGAAAAAACGCGCGGACTTGGCAATATTTCAGAAAGCCGGTGCTCGTGCCAGTGTTTTCGCATCATAACTGTATTCAATAGTTCTAAAGTTAAATAGGCTGATAAATCATTTGCGACGAACATTGAAGTATTATGTGATAATGAAACATCATTTCGGTGTGTTAAGAATTGCGAAAATTGACGGCTGTAAATCTTGCGCCCTCGTGCGGTATGACAAAAAGTTTATATTTCAATTTAACGTAGAAAATTTTGATACTTCCCCCCCCCGTTTTTCTCCTCTAACTTGTCGTAACTTCATAATTTTGACTAATCGCGACGGCCAATAAACGTCGCGCGTGAATTTTGCAAATAACAAACGACGGCAACATCTATTTGCGGGAAAGAATTGTTCGTCGCGCGCAATTGTATAAATAAATGCGCGCCTCGCTCGGTAGGGATGCCGATAGGAATTAAGGTCTCGATACGTTTTGATTTAAGGGTAACGGTTGCGCCGGCCTGAAAGCTTGAAAGCTGGTTTATGAATCATAAAATGCAGGAATTACGGCGGCGTATGCGCGCGTGGCAATAAACTGCCTTATAGTCCGCACTCCTATAAGTGAATCAAGGTATATTTGGCACGCGAGGAGCCTGAGTGACAAGTCTATTTGTTTAACGCATATTTCATCAAAGAGTATCAACTTTATCACGCGTAATTTTTATTTACAAGATTGTCATTTCCAAGGCGTCTCAACGCTATCACTTCCTCGAGTTGGGTAATTTTTCTTTGCGCAGATTTGCAACATGTTGTTACACGTGTTTAATGTGTCGTGCCATAACGATCGTCATTAATTGTCAATTAAATTTAGATTCCATTGGGAATTGCATTCGCGTCCTTTTTCTTTGTTGGAAATGACGAAGTGGGGAATGACGTATCTTTTTATTTCATCTAATCTCACGCTCTTTTGGAAGTTAGACTGTAAATAAACTACGCGAGTGTCTGCGCTGAGAGAAAAAATTGTTAGGAAAGATCACTAGTTTTCGAGAAACAAACTTTATCGAGCTGATTTATGGGTATTTTCTTATAAATGTGAGAAGCAGTCGGTTTAATCAATCTTATATACTGAAATAATTTTAATATACTCAGAAAAATGAATTGTCAAAAAAAAAAAAAAAAATAGTACAGTTTTGAGTAAATTTTTAGAAATTCTACTCGAATATAGTAAAATATATTGAAAATGTTAGTATTATTCATTTTATCAAATATCTTCAAGTATCTTCCCCCCCCCCCCAAACATCCGTCTATACCTTAATCTAGTACATCCAATTTTTGGAAAAAGAAACAATTAATATTCTTCATACTTTGCTTCTATTACACCTCCGACAACATCCGAAATAAATTTCATTGTATCTAAAATTACAACTCGAACCAAACAATAAACCATTACAACGTACGCAACGTACAGGGAACAACTTGTACCTCGCAGGAACGTCAATTTGAATGAATGAAAATGTTCGGCCGTGATTTACGGTGCGAAAATTGAAAACCGAAATAGCGGCCAGCCAGTTGTGCACTGAGAAAAAAGTTGGGATAAAAATTATACTGAATCTAAAAATGAGGACATCTTCTTGTCATAATTAACATACAGTTTCAAACAGATTACAAGAATTATACAAGTTATTATGATCCAGTATAATAAAAAAAATATTGTTTACCCGAAGAGAAAAGATTATAAAAACTTACTGACATTATTAGTAAAATGGTCATATAGTTGCGAAATTTGAAAAGATACTATCTAAAGTTAGCAAAACGTACCAATTTGTTCACAATTATTCTTGGAAAGCTGACACTTTTTACTAACTTAGGATATTAATATTTTAACTTTATCCAATATAAGACCAGTTTACTAGCAATATCAGTCATTTTTATTAATCTTTTTTCTCCATGAATCTTATAACTATTATGTATACATATGTATAACTTATAAATATAATAAAGAAAAAATTATAAAATAAAAAAAATATAAAAGTCCCCATTTTCACATACAATATAATAATTTCTATCCCAATTTTTTCCCCAGTATAGTTATCCCGCAATAATAGTTCGCTCGTTACCAAACACTTGTCAGCCGCGAAAACAAGTGAACGCCAATCGAAAAAACCAAAAACCGCGTGAAAGTAACAATCGCGCGGCATTGAATCGGCAAGCAGAATTCCAAAATCCTAATCACGTTGCAGGAAACGGCGGGTCCGTGCACGTTGCGAGAGTTCGTATTGGAGAAGTAAGAAGGGTAGCTATTTCTGTTCGTGGGGAGTGCGACTCGCAACGGCTCTTAGCCACTTGGTACATCTAGCAGTCTGGCGTTCGCCGCGTATCGTAATACACTTTTCCGAGAGTGCGCGCGGACACCAAATGGGGATGGGATGTCGTGCGCGTTGCCACTTCGATTAATCGGTCACGCCAACGTGCGGGCAAGCGCGAGTGCCTAATCGCGCGGCGCCATGTACCGCTGCCACGGATTCGCCGGATAATCCGCTCAATCTTAGAAGCTTTTCGTTCATGGATCCAAAGCAAAGGGGAATTTTGAATCGCCACGACGATTGATCTCACACGAAACTCGACTTTCTTTTTTTTTTTTCCATGCAACAAAGAAGATTACTTCGACTTATAAGACTGAGATAATGCAACGTAAAGGACGACGATTGTAGAGAAATTAGACAAGGATAAGTAAACGATTGGAAGGTGACAAGTTGGGATACCAACGCGAAATAAATAATTCACGATGAGCATCGTCGCTAGTTTCAATGAAAGAACCCAATCCGTTTTATGAAACGATGCAGCCGGCACAACTGTCAACCGCGTCCTCGTTCTAAAACCGAAATTAACGATCTCACCGGGCGAAAGAAGAATGTCATCGTGAGCTGTCGAAGAAGAATTTCCTTCGATCGCGCTCGCCCTTACCACGGTTCACGCAGTGCGCGCGAGGGTAACGATTCGTGCCAATCGTTTCCACGAGTAATTGCTTTTTTTTATCAATTTTATATAAACCACGCACCGGAATAGTCAGGTGTCACACCGGACGCGCTATAACCTCGGTTAATATTACACTTTCATTACCGCATTTTTGTAACTGACAAATTAGTAAAATTAGAATCGCTGTGAATTGCTGTTTAAAATTTCCTTATGGCGCGGGAGGTCACCGCTAAATTAATGGCAAAGTTAACGTCGACGTGAACGCGAGTGAGCGTAAATAACGTACTATGTCGTACTGTCGTATCACGGGAAGGAGCCGGGGCCTGCCCAAGCCCAATTACTTCCCATTGTTACCGCCGATCAGTCCGGCCGACGCGAAGCGCTTCTGCCGAATCACCGGCAAATCTTACGGCCTGCCCACCCACCATTACATTCCGGTACTTTTGGGCGTGCATTCGCACGACAAGTCCAAATGCAAGATCACCAACGCGTCCCACGGATTTGGCCCGCACCATTACACCGCTGGGTTTATTTTGGGCGAGAAGAGGAAACACGTGGTGTTAAAAGATTACCGTTACGTCTTCCCCGTGTTGGAGGAGCAAAACGAACGGCAAAAGGCTCTAAGAGATTTGTTAAATTCGAAGCACCCTTACCCGGACGAGGAGAAGTTCAAGTTTGTTTACACGGTCAAGGAGCGAAGATGCAGTCTGGTCTTCCCGGCCAGCCTGGAAGCTGCCGTGCGAGACGGCGACGTGAGAGACGTCATGCTGTCCCGGGACTGTGATACCGTTTTGTTGCGTTTGAAACAGGGCAAAAATGTGTCGGTTGACTTCCGTGATTTGACGGACTTTGAGCATCTGTACGATGGTTTGGGTCCGAGGGAAGATATCGTTAAAGAGAGGGAGAAGCGGGAAGCGGAAGCTAGGAAGAGAAAGAGGAAGCGACCATCTGGTTTGAATTATGCGAAGAAAATTTTTGAGGATAAGGAGAGAGCGGAGGAGGAGGAGGAATTGAATAGGGCGAAACAGGTGAAGCTTCGGAGTATCAGGGAGGAGGTTGCGAAAGAGGAGAAGATAATTGATTGGAAGGACGTTGACATCGGGCAAGCTAGGAAGCGGGGTAGCATGGTTATGTCGTCGAGTGAATGGAACGACTTTATAAAACCTTTGGACCATAGTTTCGATTGGGAGAAGTTCGCGGAGAATGGTATAATAAAGGAGGAACCTTCCGTTAAGCAACTTCCCGCGCCTGTAAATATCAAACCTCTGTTCATAGATGTAGAAAGCAATGGTCTCGGTGATATTAGCAAACCGGTATCTGATGAGACAGACGGTTTTGAGACTATTTCGGTAGTAGCTCCTTTTAAGCCTCTAACTGCAGAACCGGATGTGAATGTCGTGGAGGGATTAAAGAATTTGTCCGCGGAAAGTTTGGAGGGAACGTTAAATGCGAATGAAAGACTTACGGCTGCTGGAGCGGAAGTTGTTGATAGTTTGCCCAGAGTTAACGAAATTCCCACGTTGGTCCAAAAATTGAATAGCGGCAAGAAAGTGGATGTTAATAAAGTTAAGTGTTTGAAGGTCGATATTGAGTCGGCGCAACGATTGGTAACGGGTCAAACAATTGAAACACCACACGGACCAGTGTTTGTTCCCGGTCAAACTTTGCAAACTCCCATTGGTAACACTTTTGTTCCAGGCTTTACAGTCCATACGCCAGAGGGACCCACGCTTATTCCAGGTCAAATTATTCCTATAGTAGAAAAAGGCAAAACGACTCCAGTATTTGTTGCCGGTCAAACGTTGAATACGAAATTAGGAGAACAATTCATTCAAGGTCAAACTTTGCATACGAGTGAAGGTGCAAAGTTTGTTCAAGGTCAAACAGTGTTGACGAAGGAAGGGCCGAAATTTGTTGCTGGACAGATATCAAATGACGGTAGTTTTGTGCCCGGTCAAACTGTAATGACACCGGATGGGATGAAATTTATGCCTGGCCAAACAACAACGGATCCTAATGGCGAACCCATTTTCGTACCGGGTCAAAGTGTACAGGTGAACGACAACTGGGAATTCGTTCCTGGACAATGTTTGAAAACGCCTACCAACGATAGCAAATTTGTTCCTGGACAAACGATGCTTACAACGGACGGTGCTCGGTTTGTTCCCGGACAAAATGTGATTAATTCTGGCGAAAATCATTTTGTACCTGGAGTGACGTTAGAGTCGAACGAAGGATTGCAATTCGTACCTGGTTTGAATTTAAATACACCGGATGGTATGAAGTTTGTTCAAGGACAAATGGTGAATACTCCTGACGGGGAAAAGTTTATACCCGGATTAACGACATTAGGTCCTGAGGGATTTAAATTTGCGGCAGCTAAAAGTATAAACGACGTAACGTTCCTTGAAGCAGTTCCTACTGGAATTCCAATTGATCCGAAGACAGCCAAGCAAATATCTCATCTGAAGGAGCAAGAGATATTTGGATACGTGGTAAAAACCGAGAAAGGAATTGAATTTATTCCAGGGTTACCGAAAAGTCTGCCCAAAAACAAACAAACAGTTCCGGGACAATTAGTTCGAGAAGGCGTCAACAATCTTCGTTTTGTTCCTGGAATAATGACAGAAGATGGTTTCCTACCGGGTCAAATAGTAACAACAGAGAAAGGAGAACAGTTTGTTCCTGGTCAAGTTATAGATACTATTGATGGTCCCAAATTTGTTCCAGGTAGAACAGTCGAAACGAGATCGGGTCCTAAATTTGTTCCAGGTCAAAATGTAGAGACACCGGAGGGACCACGATTCGTACCTGGACAAATAGTTGAGACCAAAGCTGGACCGACTTTTATTCCCGGTCAGATAATATCTACCGAAGATGAAGGTTCTAAATTTGTTCCAGGTCAAGTAGTGGATACGCCGGATGGCCCGAGGTTTGTACCAGGTCGAGTTGTAGAATCAGAGGAATTGGGCGTAACATTTGTACCTGGTCAAATAGTTCAAACGGAACAAGGTCCTAGATTTGTTGCTCCCGACTTAACCGACACACCGGAAGGAGAGTTTGAATTTTCAGTCCAAGGCTTTGAAGTCACTCCAGAAGAATTGAAATTACTGAAAGCTGACAACGCTTGTTACAGTTCATTTGCAAAGTATTTCGGAGACGTGAGTATAGATTCTAGGATGTTCAAGCAATTGTCAGAAGCTGGAATGTCAGTGGGTAATGGACACGGGTTGTCAGAGTTGCCTCACGTTGATATTGACGTTGATCCAAAAGCAGTTGCGTTGGAGCACGCACTGGTGATTGCGGAAAAATTAGGTCTTCACGGGAACTCAGCTGTGAAAATGGCGCAAATTGTCTCCACAGTGGCTCAACTCGCTAAAAATATAGCCCAACAATCCAGACAACAAATCCACACACTGTCCCTGCACAACGAAATTAAACTCACCAATGGTCATTCTCAGATAAACGTTGTCAATGGAAACCACCAAGAAAACGAAAATAATGTCTCCATAGAAACCGCGATCAAAACTGCCGTAGCTGCCGCAGTAGTAGCGTTTTGTACCGACAAATGTTTAAACGACGCAGAGCAAAGTCAAAGTTACATCTTCTCCGTCATAAGCGAAGCTTTCAACGTACTATTACGCAGCCAATCAACGGACATGAACGAATCGGTAGACGTAGCTTTGAAAATCCTCTTAGTCCCGGAAAACAGGAATTCCATCTGCAAAGCTGCCTTGTCAACTCTACTCGAAGAAAGCGGCAATAAAATTGACATCCTCAAGTCAACGATAGTGTCCAATATATTCAAAGAAGATGTAATTTTGGACAGGCTGGCACAAGTACTGGAAGAGGACAATGGCAATGACCTCGTCGGATTCGCCTTCAAAACATTATCAAAAGGCGATCCGGAATTGGTATCGAGGGTTTTGCAAAAGGTATCGGAAGACGTGGCTTGCGTGTCCACGGAAAGGGAAGCCGCGGAGATTGTCCATAAGGCCATTGTCCAAGCTGTTCGGGAGTCCAGCGAGTGTCGCGTGAAGGAACTCTTGAATGCGGAGAGTACAATGGTACGTGAGATGATTCTCCAAGCTGTGGGACTGGCCAAAGCTTTGGGACTGTCAACCGTGGCGAGTAGTTTATTAGACGTCATAAGTGACGAGACATCGACGCGCGCTTTAGCCGGCGACAAGGTCACGCTTGATATTTTGAAACGATTAACGGTAATGAGGAAGCTAGCGGAGTCCAGACCACAATACGTTTCCGCCTTAAGGGACTTGTGCAGTGATCCGGAAATGGCTCGCAAAGATCCAAGATTGCGGACCCTGGTGCGGGAAAGTGCCGCGCTGATGATAGTTCCGGAAGAGGCACCGCTTCAATCCTCGGTGGATATTCCAATGTCATTGTTGCACGCGGAAAACAGCTTGGCCATTGAAGACTTTCTGATGCGTAAAAAGAGAAGAGCCTCGTCGACGTCGTCGATTATTATGATCTTGAAGCAAGGCCTTCAGGCGGTTGTGCCCAGAGAGGCCGCGAGGTCCGTTCTCACCGGTGAAGTGGCTTATACGGTTTTAGACGAGGAGGGTGTCAGGCATTTTGAACCGTTGCACGTATTCTCAGCGTTGAAGCTAAATAAACCGGCGACTCATCGATTTTCGATGTACTGTTGCCCGGTCGTTCACGAAGAGGACATCGATACGGAATTACTGACCACCTTCACGGGTGGTCCCGTATCCGTCACTTCGACCAGCAGCATGGACGAGTCCACCTTGCAAGAGAACGGCGGATTTATAGACGGCAGTGGTTTTACATTGACCTCCACCGAAAGAACCGAGTTCGATTCGCTGAGCAGAGAAAATACACCGAGCTTCCGCAAGCTTAGTAGTCTATATTTCGAGAATGATGTCGATAGGGTAATGCACAATGTGTCTGATTAACTTTTATTCACTCTTATGATTGACTTCGATTTATCTTGGCGGTATTTTTGAATACTTTCCACGGATATTTAGTTATTTATGCGTTCTCCCTTTTAATGAAAGATTCAATCAAACGAAACCACTTCTCGAACCACTTGATCGCAAAAATAGAATCCATAAAACTTCAATGATGTCTAAAATAATCTCACAACAGTGTTTTATTTAATTTTTTTTTTTCTTTTGTAAACTGTTATAAATTTTTATAGTATTAATATGTGCAAAAATAATTGTGAAAACATTCTCTCTTGTTTTAGAAATCCGAAAATTTTATCGTCATAAAAAATTACAAAGCCGAGACCGATGATGAATTCGCATTAAACGTCGGAGATATCGTGGAGGCCGTGGAATACGCAGATCCTGCAAAGTAAGTGTTGCTCCGTCATATAAATTGGATAGATGTGCGAAAGAAAAATAAATCCTTAGTCTGTTTGTTGCGCTACGTCTGCTATTTGAAAGTTGCATACAACCATTAGGCATAACAAACCGCTTCGAATTAATAATGTTTAAAATTCCATCGCTAATTATATCGACACGCCCAACCGCAAGGCGCGCAACATTAAATCATAATTTAATGCCGCGTCGCGCACCGCTTAATACACCCAATAAGAGAACACTCTTTCGTCCTCGCTCCTTCCCAGAAACTATATTTCACCAATGACGATTTGCGTCCGTTAGCCGCAAGCTTCGCTTTCCAGCGGGTCTATTTTAACCAACCATCAACTAAGATTACCATTGCACTCGTGTCATCCGCAGTTAACTCGGCGAATATCAAACCTGACAAAGCAAAGCGAAACTTGAAACAATGTTCTCGCATCGAGGAACGTATTTCTACCGTTTGGAGTCGCGCTGCTTGATTGGTTTTCCTCGAGCTTTCTCAGCCTTTTAGCCAAGCTTTTCTGGTTTCGTCCGTCGTCCATCTGTGCCAAAAATCATGTAAAAAAAATACACTTCGCTGAAACGCTGTTGACTTTCCCAGGTCACCGAGAAAGGACGCCGATTTGGAAGTGGGCATAATCGAGGACCGCTTGGACAATTCCGCGGCTAAACACAAATTGTCCGTACGACCTCGGCGCAATCATTTAGACCCACGAGCTCGCGGTGTTTCTAGGTCAAGTTTACATTCAAACGCCAGTAGGTAAGAAATAATGCGCGAATGAAAATAGATTAAGCGCTCGGGGGAATAAGTTTCGATTTGTTCGATGTGCGCCGCCGAGGATTCGTCATTATGAATGGGCCGCTGATTGAGACCGGGGAGGCGTCGATCGGCGCATCCAAACTGCGAGGACGTTTAATGGTCTCAAGGTCGCACGTGCGAAAGAAATATATCGCGACAGTCGCCTCGTGGGAAGGCTCTGACGTTGTGCTAACTAACGAACGAAGCCAACGACCCCATCGCAATTCGTTCTCTCACCCCCGCATTAAACTAAATTTATATATAAATTGTACATGTACTCACCGGCGCAGGGATTCACGTGAAATGGATTCTCGCGCACCTTCCTATTCCGCTCCACATTTTCTTGTCCGTTGTGATCTGAAAACAGAAGGATTGCTTTTAAACAAAAGAAATAAATTTAGATAGCACAAATTTAGAGACAAAAGGATATTTGTTTAGATTTTATTCAACGCGGAAATGTGGCTTTTGGTTGAAAAATAGAGAAGACAAAAGAGTCTTTGTTACTTTCAGTTTGAAATAGGAATAACGAAAATATAAACGGGTAGAAAAGAATGTTGAAAAATAGAAACCAAGGGATTTCAAAGTTTAATAAACTGAATTCTAATTTTTGAGAAACTTTTTGTTTGGTTTTGTCTATTAAGTGTCGCTAATGTACATTCTTCTCTAGCAAGTTATAAAACAGTTTACCAAAATATCATAAACAGAATATTGAATTGTACAAAACTACCTACAATTACAATTTTTAAAAAACTAATTAAATAAATTTAATAATTTAGTTTACCATATAGTGGTATCCTGTAATTAAAATGTCAAGCTAGTAAACTTTTTATTAAAAATTCGTATTTTTTTTCTCAATATAAAAATTGTCTTCCTTATGTATAACGTAAGGCACAAAATAAAATTAATTTCAGACTTCTTTTAACCACAGCTTGGAATGACCATAATTTATTATTTCTTTTATGAATCGAAGGCTGAGCTTTTAGCAAAATTGAAAAGGACGAACTATTAAAGTCCTTAAAACTATTTGAATGAAATTTCGATAAACTATGATGTCAATCCTTAAATTTAGTTGCAGATCGTAACTCTCGATCTTGACATATTGGTGGACGTTCAATGGATGATCTGCCCACTGAAAAGTGAATATATCAAAGGATATAAAAAGACGTGCAATAGCTTTTCTTCGTAACCTTGGCTGAAATGCAGTTGGGTCAACCTAGATCTCGCTTGTACATGTTATTATTCGTAAATCTGGAACGCTATACGCTAAATTTAAATATGCAAAATGTATTGTGCCGATTGCAATATTTAAAGATGTTTCGTTGAGTAATTCTGGATGGTGGCTCGTGTTTAACGAAAATATCAGCCGTCTCTTTAAATCGAGAAGCCATATTTCGAAATGCCAAACATTCCCGATGGCGAGAGAAGAGAAAAAAAAATGTCAAAATGTCCTCGAAGAGGGAACTCGAATTACCGAAGTAATTAACATTAATGCCAGACGGTCGAATGTTAAAAAACACGGCATTGGCACTGAAATTAGCATTTAGCAGCCAACTGAAGACACTAAATAATAACGTATAGCGTCGGCCACGAAAACGAAAGGGTTATAATGCATCGGGTATCTTCATACTTCCTGCGTTTGGGCGTAATTGATTGCCGTGAAATACAAGAGTGTTCGAGTCGAGAATACTTCTTAATCGTGCCAATTTGTTCTGTTTCATAATCCTATTGCGATTAGGGTTGAATTTAATTTGGAAACATTTTGGCGTTGCGTATACGTCTGCGGCGCGCATTCCTTCGCGCTTAAAGAATCGCTCGAAATCGATGAATTAGTGCCGGGGATAAGTGGTTTCGACGACACTTGGGGGTCCAATCCTCCTGGCAATGCCGTTGTTTAATGGGTCACAAATAATTTAGTTGACATACGCGGACAATATTTAGTTGGATTCAATCCATCCAAATGGCGTCAATATCTCAGCCAGTCCTCGGTTGACGGTGCGAAAAGACAGCGATGAATGACACGGTTTCGAAGAAGTCACTGACCTGACGTTAATTTATCCACGCTGTTTCGCATAATTACCAACAAGTTTCGATTATTTATCCGTCGCTTACGAATTCTTGCACTTTTTGAATGATACTTTTACACTCAAACAAATGAATGAATCGATCTTTTCGTATTAAGTAGGAGCGAACACCAGAAGATGATTTATTGACATAAAATAAAGTATTTATTCCTGTGGATTTACTGGAATTTTTAAAGATTAATAAGAAATCCTTAAGACTTATTGGAATTCCCATAGATTTATTTGAATACTTACTTTATTTTAGTATTTTTTTCATATTTACTCTTACTTATTGTGGAAAAATTAATTCATTTATTTTTCTTTGTGTAACAGAGTGTAATTAGTAAATTTGTAAACATTTTGATGTATAATAAATTTAGATAATTTGTTAACATCTACTGACTTTTACAGTGTATTCGTACGTACGGTCGAAGGAAAAGAAGGATGGATACCTATATCCTATCTCATGCAAACTGCCCTCAGCGAAGAAAGCTCTACTATCACGAGTCATCACAAACCAGAAGACTCGAAATATCGAAGAGAGTAAGTTTAATTTTGTCAAACTTTCAATAAAGCTTTAGTAAGATTTTTGTACAAAATTAATTATATAAAACGAAACATTAATACAAATATATCAACGTTTGTTCATTGTTAATATTTTTAAAACATCTTATACATATCTTTAAATCAAACATTATACATTTTTCCACGAAAATAAAAATTGTTTACCGTTAAAAAAAATTCTTGATGCGAATTTCAAAGAACATTCATAAAACGATGATATATTTTATACTTTAAAGAAAAAAATCTATTAATAATAAATTATTTTCAACAAAGTATTAGCAATTTTTACGAGGAAACATATCTTCGTAATATTTTTGATACAAAAATTTGTCATTGAATTTCTTCGATAAGCATGCATTTTTATTGACGGATATTATTTTACATTGAAGAGCCGTCATAAAAGAATTGGTCGAGACTGAAGAAGAATTTGGCCGGGACCTTCAACAAGTTGTGGAACGATATTTGACACCGTTAGACAATCCAGAAGTGCCTCGTATTGTTCGCGATAACAAGGATCTTATCTTCACAAATCTGAAGCAAATTGCAGATTTCCACAACACGTATGTATACTTACACACAAGAACATACTTTACCGACCCATACCACATTTACAAAGTACATTTTACCATCAGTTATCACACAAGATTATACATTTAAATAATTAAAAATTATTCCAAACATAAAATCAAGACAAAAACTATTTATTTAATCGATGTAAACACCAATATGAACACCGTTCAGTATTAAATTGCAGAGGAATTACAGGTATTGGTGCATGGAGAAAACTGTACTGTTGAAGTAACGTCAGTTGGTGTTTGTGTAACAATGTTATAATGTTAATATTATCCCAGCATTGTAAAATATAACATTTACAAAAATTTTATGTTAAATGTTTTTTTGGTGCAGGTGTTACAGTGTTATCATGTTGTATTATTATAAGATATTTGATATTTTTGTCGACATTGCAATCCCTGTTAAAAAAAATATAGCTGGGATCCTACATAGGAATTTGGCACTGGAAATCAGCTAGTTTCCTAGGTAGGTTCCTAGGTAGTTATAGGATTTTGCCTAGTTTCCTACACTCACAAAAATGTCTATTTAAGAGTAATAGAATATTCTTATATTAAATAGGATTTCCATTCATTATATGGACAAAACGAAATTCTATTTATAATAAGAATAAATAATTCTTATATAGCATATATTTATCTAAAGAATAATTCCATTTATATTAAACGGATTTTTTTTCAAGAAAAGAATAAAAATAGTTTCAGTTTAAGAAGCTGGGGTCCTAGGTTGGAATTTAGAATCAGAGATCAAGGTCGAAAACTAGATCAGAGATCTAGTGACGCGGTTACCAACCAAACAATAACAACATTATGACACTGTTGGCAATGCAGATTTTTAAGTTATCATTTAATAAATTTGTTTTTTTTTTTTTACTTTCACATTACATTAGTTACAAATTAATAAAATTGTAACTGCACGGGAAAAAATATGCTGTATGGTTCACAACAAAATGGCATTGACTCAACAAAGGACAAATATGTAAGATCAACATGGTGTATTGCGTTGGCATAATTGCGCACCTTCTTTTATTTTACCGACAGAATACGGTTTACTGTATTGACAGCATTCTAATAATTCTTATTAGTTCACCATGTAGGATCAACAGTGTATAGCCAACATTGTCTAACAATGTTGATCCTATGCCATTATTTTTTCCCATGTGATACACTTAATTTTATGTAAATCAGTTTTGCCATTAGAGCATTGCTTTCTATAATTCCAACATAAATTTCAACATATATTTAACATATACAACTTAACAAAGCAATATTGTAATATTGTAATGACAGAAACAATTTTCTCCATGCGTAAGTTCAAAGTTTTCTGTGTTTTATGTTTTGTTTGCGTGTATATTAATAACTTATTTACAGATTTTCAATAATATATTTGATGTAGATGTAGATTTGTATTTATAAATAATAAATAATAATTGTAATAATAATAAAATATTAATTTACTTTTATGACTGTGAAGACTTAAGTGTCGTAATTAACAGTGATCGAAAATGATGTCCATTGATGTGTAACATTCATTACAAGATCGTACTTTGGTTTAATCCTGTGTGACTGACAAATGATAATAGTAATCAAGCAATGATCCCCCGTAAAGCCGGGTTAATTTGTTATAAAATTCGACATGGTAGCACGTAAATGTTTTTTGGTTGTGGCGTGACATTAATTCCGGCCTTACTTAGATCGTTCGGCAGGGTGCTCATCGAGGGTGTCAAATACTACGCGGACCAGCCACGAATGCTTGGAAAAACTTTCTTGAGACTGGTAAGAAGATGAGAATTTATCAGGTTTCAACATTGTTTGTTGTTATATGATTTGTTGAATTAACAGTTATGGAAATAATTCTACATGGTATAAAATCTATATACAGATTTATTCGAAAGGTATATATTATTAATATTATCAAGGCTTTAAAAACAATTAAAATCAAGATAATAAGTGTTTTTGGCGAATAAAGTTTAATTTTTGTTTATTGTGATAATAATAAGAAATGTATGTATAAAATTAAATGGGTTTTACGATATTAGAAAATATCATATATGTTTAAGTTAAACAATGGAATTGTTAATTTGTAAAATATGTAAATGTAAAAAAATATATTACACATATTTGATACTTTGTCCCTAAACAAGTGTTTTCTGGCATACAACTCTGCTTAAACGGTTGCAATTCTAAGGGGCGTATAGATCCGGAATTAAAACTTCAATTATTTATATTATTTAAGTACATCATGAAATATAATACCTGATTATAACAGATTTTAAGTTACTATAAAAATCATATTTTCACTTAAAAACATATGCGAATAATATAATTTTATAATTCTTGATTATATATTATTTTTAATTTCATTCTTGATGAGATTTTTTATAAATTCATGATAGCAGTTATAGGTATTTTTTCTCTGTACATTGATATCAATTTTTGCATAATTTTTGCACAGTATTGAATGCATTATTATCTTTAATTAATTTTTTGTTTAATATTTATAGTTATAAATTTAGTACTATATTTTTATAATTCAACAAATAATATGACAAAACAAAGTTTTAATCCTTAATTCAATTATTTATTAATGAAAGCGTTCTTTTTATTTATAAAATAGGAAAGAGATTTCGATAAGCATGTAGCTTATTGCAGAGATGAACCTCAAGCTCAAGAATTTCTTCTATTAAATGACGAAGTTCGCGAATACTTCGAGGTAAACATTTTTTCATGTATACAAACATTTCATCGTTACAATTATTTAATTTATTTTAAGTAAAACTTTAATTTTTTATTCAATAGCTCTTCTGATCGAATAATTATTATAATAAAAATTAAACTTTACAAATATCAAACAATCAACAATATTTCCTTGTTTAACTTTCTTCATTGTTCGTTCTTTCAAAAAATAATTTTATATAATTATTAATTCTGAATTTGTACTGTATTGAAAAGTAGTCTAGCAGGTGTCTGGCAAGAATCTGGCAAAGACTGTCAAATTATTTGCCAGACACTCATAATCAATTTAGCGGCATGATATTTCCGCTTAAGTATTTTTTTGTAGGTAGATATTTCACTTATTGTAGAAAACTACAACAAAATACTGGACTCTAAACCGATGAATATAACAGACATGAAAAATTAATTAGATAATAAAATAATAATTCTGCATTTTCATGTATGTTGTATCATTTTTTAACATAGTATAGGAGTTTATCAATAATTTAATTTTCGTAGTTTATTTTAATATTTACTGGAAAAGAGTAATATTACTAGAAAATTTTATTAGCATTATTATTTTTTGATAACATAACAATTTTATGACGTATAGCTTTGGCTAGGTTCTCATTTATTATTGAATATAATCTTAATTACATATTTATAATATGTAATATTTCATATACAATAAAAATATAAAAAATTTTTAAACCCAATAACAAATTTGTTATATATAAAAAAAAAATAAGTGCATATATATTTGATTCCAAATTGAAAACGTTAGCGTCAGAAGTTTTTGCAATTTAGTTGACCATGTTAGCTGTCTTTGCTGACAAAAATTGGGAAACTATCGTAACTTATGGGCCTCTTTCAAACACGTTTCCCTGTCCATTAATCATAATTAAAACGAACGTATTTTTGATTCTACCTTGATAGCCCAAAAATACACATTCTCAAATATTCAACTTGAATTTGTTAAGTCGATAAGAAAGTTATCCGCAAAATTGAAAAGGTAACGGTAGCTTTAAATGTTATCATAAAAATGTCCATTATAATTCACTAGGAACATTCGTTCGTATGAATCAAAATGTAATGTATAATTAAAAATTATTTAAAAGAATTATTTTTTTAATAATATTATTTTCAATTATAAAAGATACATTATAATAATGTTGCAAACGTTTATAATTCATAATTATATTCAACTTGAGAGTACTAACTATTTATATTTTATACCTATAAATAATTTTCAATAAATGTTCAAAACTTTAATTAGAATATTATACTATATATTTGATTATCACGGGACAGTATGGAATAGTGGAAATTTCGTAATTATATAACGACGGAAACATATGGGCGGCAGTCCAGGCACCAAAATAACCAAGTTTATTTTTGACAAGAGAACGTTTTCCGTTCCTCCGCTAGATACTGACTTTTTGCCGAAAAAATACACAAAGAAGACAAAAAAAATTAAAAGCGATTAACTGACACATTTTCTCTACAAAACGAGCAGTTGTTGATAACTGAATATTTATTATTCATTTTTAGTGGACGAAATTAGATACAAGTGACTTATATATATATTATGTTCCTAGAATTATTGACATTGTCAATTAAATAGTAAATATATAACTGCATTGTTTTAATTGTATACAATTTATAAATTAAACATAATGCATTATATGATAATGTAATTTTTTAATTCTCATTTGCTATATTATTTATATTTGATAAATGAACTAATTGATATAAAATAAGTATTTTGTTACTTTTAAAGATGTACACTTAACTGAATTTGAGATTATTTATTTATTTCAAGAATTAAAATAGAAACGATCTTTCTGAAAATTAACTTATTATTAATTGTACACCTAAACATTTTTGCTGGTACATTTTGTTTGTAATATTTAATAATTAAATTTGCATTATTTCACTTTCTACTGTGAAAGATATTTAGATATTTATAACTATAGCCATCGTAAATTTCTTTGGCGAGAGTGCACTGGTTCATTAATCAAAAATATCACACATGAACAAAAAGAATTGTACAAAATGTATATTTTCTGTACTTCTTAGATACATGAAATAAAATTTACAATTTCCTTACACAAAAATTTAATTATTTGTTACAATTAAATAAAATGAAAAACTAGGAAATGTTTTACTACAAAATAATATTGCAGAGTCCTAAATCTAAATAATACATTATAGTCACTTGTATCTAATTACGAATAATATTTATAAAATCAGTGTGTACTATATATTATAAATACATGACACATTGAAATGAAAGATAGTTTTATGGATACAAATGAACGCATATCTTTAATCTAACGTCCGGCATGAATCCTACAATTATATTTCATATATAATGTTAAACCTTAAAGTTTGATTGGTTGAATATCTCATCTATTCTGTTTCTCACTAATATGTTATGACTATATGTCAGTACGTATTTGATAAAAACTTTTCATTCATATTTTACTATAAACTCTCGTATTTTCCATTTGAATTATTCTTTTGTGCATCTGCAAGTAGTGTAACTTTCCACTTTCATAAATGTAATCATAAATTATTTCTATACTCTTTAAGACGTCAGCTATTTGTTACAGTAGAGTACAATAATCCGTTATTATACTTTCTTTTCTATCACATATACATCACATATACATCACATGTACATCTATTATATATATGGAGAAAAAAGAATACTAACAATTAGAAACCAGGATATTTCAAATTTTGTTGTTTTCCAGTAAATATAAATAAACTGAATTCTAATTTTTGACAAAAAATGATTTTTGTTTCAATCAAGTAATATTATACAGTCAACTCCACGCAGAACTAACAACAACTTCTATATAGTTGTATCAACTCCAAAAATCTTGCTTTCAAAGCTGGTTGGGATTCGTACTACAATGAACTCCATACCTTTTTCAAATATTCTCACTTGTTTTCAGCATAATTCGTTTGATCTCAGTAATT
Source organism: Leptoteleia sp. ZL-2020 (assembly GCA_022817305.1). Lineage (NCBI taxonomy): Eukaryota > Metazoa > Arthropoda > Insecta > Hymenoptera > Scelionidae > Leptoteleia > Leptoteleia sp. ZL-2020. The sequence continues at coordinate 33,802 of JABFPN010000114.1, read as the reverse complement.
ATACGCAAGCTCAACATGGAATTGAAAATAACTCATGGATTTTTCTCAGTGTATAATAATCAAAAGCGCAATATGTATACTGCTATTAATATTTCGAACGATTCACACGCCTGTTATTATTCGAACGAATATGGACAAGTCAAGAACTATCCTTGGCGTCAACTCCAAAATATCAACAGATTTCGCAATGGGTACCAAGTGCAATTAGCGTGTCCGCCAAAGGCCCCGAAGGTGATACCCCGGAAGCTCCAAGAACCGGCACAGGTCTTGGCGGCGCCGTAACGTCATATTTCTGGAATGTCTCGTTGGCGCTTTCGTTGACACCGCCGACGATTCTCTATGCACATCCAAGATCGCGGATTAGTTGGTATACTCCGTCGTATATATTGGTCAGTGTACGTTAGTCTCCCGGCTAAGTTTAGCCCTGGCCGTATTGGTCTCACTCATCACTGAAACCGCTAGCGCGGGCATTTCGTTAACCACCGACTACTCTTTCCCCATCCCTCGCTGGGGGTACCGCAAACTAATCCAGTCGACTTTGAGCCACCGCTAATAAACCACCTTTTCTACCCGGCCGGAACCTTCTTTCTTCTCCAAGGTGCGTGCGCGCGCGCGTGCTAATCACGCGGTATCCTGCGGCATCGTCCTTCGTTAAATTTTGCCCAGGTGTTTTGTGCCCGCGCCAATCGGATAAACCTTCGACTCATCCCCTTGAATTTCATTCAATTCATTTGCCCCTTGAAACTGTTTATAATCATAATATAGAAGACTGTTGAATATAGATGATTGTATGATGAAAAAAGATATAGTTCCTTTATTACATATCCGGATTAACAGTGGCCGTGATTAAATTTGCTTTTTTTTGTTGTTATTTCCTCAAGGTGGCAGATTGAAATATGAGATTCTTAAAGTAAGATCCGAGCAGAGAATTGAATGACCTGTCTGCTATTAAAAGTCAATTTTGACGATGCTGGAAAACGTTTTGGTGGCTTTTATTTGGTCTCGTGACGTAACTTGGGCAGTCTAGTGATGGTTTAAAAATATCCCGAACGGGATATTAAAATTCATAGTCGGAAGTTGTGAGTGCGCTTTTACTGCCAGAGGCGGTGGGTCCGGTGTTGTCCTGGAATACTTAATTATCGGGCCTGTCAGTGGTGTTGAAATAAAGGGGGGGAAAAATAGTAAAAAAGGACGGACGTTCCCAGTGTCTCGGAGCACATTGATTCGGACCGTGAAAATTTACAAATTGCCGCTTTATTTATAATTTTGTTGTTGAGTGTTTGGTAATCAAAGTTTTCGATTGTGCATTGCCGACGTTGGACGCGCTACTCATGACGATTATTTTTCTCACCAGGAACGAAGCCAGACTCTCGGCGACGACAAAAGTGTGGCAGAGCATTTGAAGCTTCCGATACAACGTATCAACGATTACCAACTCCTTTTAAAGGTAAATAATAATTGTCAACCAAGTGCCATTTAATGAACCATTGCATATATTTATTTTCCAACGAAATATAGGCGTGGAACGAGGGAAATAAAGTTTGATTCAAAAGGATAATTTTATGTTCCTATACTCATTGGGATAATTTGAGTTCATTCTTGCATACTGCAATTTTGGCAGAGTTTGCGAATAATCAAAAGAAAATTACGGCAAGTTTAATCGTTTACTGATAGTAATCGATGCTGATTTTGTTGGAGCAACTTTTACGATTTCGTTTTATTTCCACGGCTCGTAAAGAAAAGCAAAACACTTAGATTCGTATTTTTAGTCCACGCGTAAATAACGCTGGATACATTTTATCAGATTTGAAAGACGCTGCTTTTTCATAACTCGGTTGAAAATAAACATTCGCATCGTGGTTTTAAGTACTGTGTACTTCGGGCGCTTTAACATCAATTTTCTTAATACCGTGCGAAACGCATCCGCGTGCATTTGCCAGATATTTAAAATGGTTGACGTGACAGCGGGCGGTTCATTTTTCACTTCCATATTATTCCGGCATCGCGTTTTCCCGTGCTCCTTTCTTTTATTTATATACTCGCTTTAATTCGCGCAGATTAATTGGTATCGCTAAAAACGAGCAATTAAATTTATAGTGGTGAAAATAAAAGTAGATTGCGGCAGGAAATTTCGATTAAAATCATTCTTCTTCCGTTTTGTCATATCAAAAGATAAAAGTTGCGAAAATGCAAAATTAATAATTTTTTGGAACCCTAATGGCTATGAGAAAAGTTGATGTTTTTGGGGTAAAAATTTTCGCTATAATTTTACTATTGTATTATTAATAATATATTAACTATATAAAAACATGTTATATATTTTAATTTCGCCATTTTTCGCGAGAAAAGATCAAACATATTCCCTTATGGCGAAAAAAATGGGGTTTGGTAGGGAAAGGTTTGACGATTGGAAAAATTGGAGAAATTTATCTCGTTGATGTAGCGTCAACATGGTCTGATATGTACAGTCCATTGCACGCAGCGTCGGCAAACATCACATTGAATTTCACATATACAACATTGTTTTCTTGAGAATGTCGTTCATATACATCGGTGTGCCAGTATCCGAATGTGAGTGGGCGCCGTACGAATTTAGCACGCTAAAACAGGTCATCTTCATGGCACGTTATCCTTCTTACAGCCGTTCAAACAAAACTCGAGAAAACACCGCGTACGACTTTATAATTAATTTTGTAAACACGATTCGCCATCAGTTCTCCAGCCAGGACAATCGTTATTCTCTAACATTTTACATTTTTGTCGCCACCACAAACGATAACGCAGTTCTTTTACAATCCGTGAAATCGTAAACAGAAAAACAAATTATTTAGAGAAAATAAAATGTTCACGTTGAATTCTAAAAATATGCCTGTTTTTTTTTCCTCAAATATACCATGAAAAGAGAGAAGTAATGTTGTTATGAAAGTATGATTTTATTTATAGAAATTGTTTAACATTTTTTTATTGATATATCCCTGTTGTCGCGAGATTACTTAATTGTCATGGTCCGCTTAAAATATAAATTCACTTCTTTATATTAGTGGCAATAAAATTTCAGATGTATCGTAGATAAATTTTTGTTACACTTTCGAGCGAAACGTCTCACGCTAAATGTAAATAAATTTATAGGACACATCAAATTTAACGTATTTGTCATTACGTGAATATACGTGAATACGCTTACACGTGCAACGTCCTTGCTTAGTTTATTTTATCACACTGATTTGTGTTAGTGTTATTTTATCACAAATACAAGTGCAGACTTGAAATATTAATTTCAATACACGATACAATTTTCAATAGGTTCACGTTATTTTGAAGTAAGACCATGTACAAATGATTCCAGTTAGATGATAATATAATAATAATAATAATAATAATAATAATAATAATAAAATTTTATCTCGATTACTAAATGTTTAAATAATAATTATCGTGTTAGTTTTGATGAGAGGATTTCCTTATTTCCTTCATTAAGGTGATAATATTAATGTAATTATTGTAATTACAAACAGGAGTTGGTTAAGTATTCGACCCGACTTGGGGAAGATTGCGACGACCTCCAGAAGGCTCTGGAGTTGATGCTTGGTATCCCTCATCGAGCAGCGGATAATAAATTTATCAGTAATATCGAGGGATACAAAGGAAATATTCATAAACTTGGAAGACTGCTAACGCATGTCAGTATACAATCAATGCACGATGAAATATTCAAAAACTAAACACGTACAAAGTCATGAATATACATTAATCGTCTTTTTCAGGAATGGTATACTGTTCTTGATAAAGAAGGGAAGAGTAAAGAAAGATATTTATTCCTTTTCAAAGCTCGTATTCTCGTTTGTAAAGTAAAACGAATTTCCGAAGACAGATCCGTGTTTGTTCTCAAAGACATCATTCGCGTAAGTATAATGTAGAAAATTAAATTTAAATAATATAACCATTTAATACCATTTCGCGGTGAGAAAGTTCAAGGAATAAAATTGGAGAATATCTGGATAAAATTTGGAATTAGAACACGCTCCAATATACATTTTACAAATTGATATTATTATCTATAAAATTAATAAGTCTTTTTTATAACAATTTCGATTGAATTCAATTCCTAATTATACAGATACCCGAAGTAGAAGTTAAAGATCATCCAGAAGACTTACGCGTATTTGAGCTTCATCAACCTGGAGTTGTAGGATACCCTATAACGCTAGTAGCCCACAAAGATCCCGTGAAAGCCTATTGGTTGAAAGAAATTCGACAGTATGCCAGCGACGTAGTAGCCCTCGCGGAACACGCAGCGGACGATTTGCAATTAACGGAAGAACCCGAAGTAAATGAGGAATTCAAGATACCTCCCACTCCGGAACTGTTCAATGTGGGCGCACCAGAAGGCGAAGACAAATCAGAACCACTAAAAGCTGACGAACCAGCCGAAGACAAGAGTACTCCGGTGGAAGTGTCACCGGTACCAGAATCTCCGATCGTAGAATCGCCACAGGTATCGGAACCACCAACACCCAAACCTTACTCCCGATACGACCGTTTCAAGAGGTACCTTCGGGACGAAGAGGAGGAAACTTCGATTGCCGAGAAGAAGAAGAAAGAGGTTCACGATTTCGAGGTAAAGCGAGGAGACCCAAAGAGAGCTTGGCCCGGCGAACCGCCGGTACCGGAAAAGAAGGAGGAGGAGTACGCGGAGGTCAAGAGGTCAAGGCACGGAGCGTGGCCAGGGGATCCGCAACCTCCATCCGAACTAGAAGAAGATCAACCAAATATGTCACGACGGTACTCATCCAGTCGCTACAGCGTTTCATCCAAACACTACGAAGGTAAATAAAATAGTTCTATTCTTGGACTGGAAGGCACGCTGTTTGTATAAATAAACATTTCTTTTGATATTCGATATGCATTGTTTGGGAAGCGAGATTGGCCGTTGAAATGTGGATCCTATAATTCTATTGGTTAATCGGTTTATACGACCAAAATAACTTTTCGGTACTTAAATTAACTTTCCGCTATTTTTCTTTCCAACAGAGTACTCGTCTCTCTCTAGCGCTCGAAATGGAATATCCGCACATATGGAAACCTCCGTTTCCACCGGGGGATCCAGAAGGTACTCCGCGTCGCTCGGAGGGGAAAAAATAACGGAAACTTCGAGCTCGTACGAGACGAAAATTACGGACGGATTGAAAGATGTCAGAGATCGTCGCAGCAGCAAAACAGAGGTGGAAGAAACGAGAGCCAAATTGGCGCTGACTTCCAGTGACTCTGGCAAACCGGTGTTCTCCCAAACTATCGAAGGATGCAATGTCGAACGTAAGAAAACATAAATACCCTTTGATTAATTTCACTAATGATAATCGATAAACAAAGTTTACATAACATTTACAATAGATAACATTTTTGAGTCAGCAAACTGGAACGTACAGTCAATGCACCCTATTTTCTTTCTCTCGAAAGAATCGATTTTTGTTTATTTTTGTGAAAAGCGTGGCCGAAAGTGAGGACGTTTAGTGAGGCACAATTTTGAAATACATTTTTCATGTTCTAGAGATGCAAGGAAAAAAGGCTATGATACAATCGATAGGTAATTCAAAACGTAGCGTGATCTTTTTATCAAACGTAATTCACGGCTTTTTATAGGACTATCTATCTGTACGATTTGATCATAATTTACACAAACGTATATCCGCTTAAAGTATCATCGCTTTTTCAATGGCCAGGTTGACGCACGCTTATACGGCTAAAAAAATATCATTTCCTCCATAAATGTTATGATGATTAGCCAACGTAATTAATCAAGCGATTTTCCATTCCACTCGAAAATATTTATACCGTACATTTCACAAATCCGAGCAAAACACATCTATCTGGCGTAACTCTTCTCGTGCGTTGGAAAGTACATCGGCTTTATTTCATTCAGTCATCGTTCTTCAGGCACCTAGAAGCCAACACTATTTATGCTTTAATGTAATCGCGATTTATCAAATCCTTCCGTTGGCTTATAATTTTGTTCCAACAGCTGGCGAGACCGCCGTGTTCGAATGCGTCTTGACATCGAGCGATGATTCAACAAAAATGCAATGGCTGAAAGACAACAAACCATTGGACGATAAACTGGCGGACCGTGTAAAAATAACCACCGAGGAGAATATTTTCAAACTCAAAATCGAAAACGTATTGGAGTCCGATTCGGGCATTTACATTGCTCGTGCCATGAACAGCGAGGGCGGAGCCTCGTGCACCGCGCAATTGGTCGTCGAGAAATGTAAGCAATTTGTTTACGTCGTGTTTACATCGTGATTACCACATAACTAGGGATTACTAAACAATGAGATATTGACCTTATTTTTAGTGACGGCCGAGGAGAAGAAATCAAGAGCCGAAGCGAATGCGCCCATCTTTTTGGTTCGATTGAAAGACACGGAACTGTTAGAGAATACCTATCTTCGATTTATGATCAAAGTGAAGGGAAATCCAAATCCCGACGTTAAATTGTACGATCCTTTTTAATGTTTACTAATACACGCGGAAAAAAGTTGATGTACTGTATAACAATGTTGACTTAAAATAGTTTGTTGGAGTCCTATAATAAATTTAGAGGCGAAAGAGTACAAGACTTGTACAATTTATTAGTGTCCAGTATAGTAAAAATTGTAGGACATACCGAGTAGAAGAATGAAGTTAAAATTAAGTATATAAACAAGCAATGTTTGCAAATATTTGAAAAGACAAATTAATGAAATAAAAACAATATAATTGTTTGTTTACATCTGAAGGGCATAAAAACAAAGGATGTAAATATAAAACAAGAACAAAGTTTGTTTACATTTTGTATTTCGACATCAACTTTTTTCTGGGTGTATTGTTTGCAAAGAATGAAGTAATTTATTTGTTTTACTTTGCAGTTATAAAGATGGCAAAGCGATAGATGCCAAGAATGAGTGCGTAAAAATTATAACCGAGAAAGCGGACAAAGGATTTTATGAATTAGTAATCCCGGAGGTGCAAGAGAAGGACGCTGGAAAATATTCCTGCACTGCTACCAATAAATTTGGAGAAGCTACGTGCGAAGGCACGGTAACAGTTTGCGACGAGAAGACCATATTTGCTGGTCTACCGGAAGGCATGGCAGAACCTGGAGAAGAGCCGAAATTTATTTGGACCAGGGACGGTGTGCCGTTCGATCCGGAAGAACGCTTCAAAGTTTTGTTAAAAGATAATGAAGACACGCTGGCGCTGGTCTTCCAGCATGTGAAACCAGAAGACGCCGGATTGTATACGTGTGTGGCGCAAACAAATGCTGGCAATATTAGCTGCAGTGCGGAATTAACGGTGCAAGGCACGGTAAATCATCTGTTAAAAGAACCAGCCAAACCAGCTTTAGCAAGTGAAGCTAAACAATCGGAAGTTACTGCCGGAGGATCGGCTATGTTAGACATGCAGGTAATGTATAAATTAAATGTTGTCAGTGGCTGAAAATAAAACTTTGATATACCAAGAAACGTTAGACTAGAGTATATAAACTGCAAGATAAAATTTCTAGTAAGAACATACACGCCAATATTATTTTTCTTCTTGACATTTTCTACTTTCGCTATCTAAACATTCTTTATTATCGACATTATTGATTTTAAAGAATGTTTTCTACATTATCGACACTACTTGACTTTATAAACGCTTTATTTTTATCTGAATTAAGAATTAAAAGGCATCCTTTTGTAGGTTAAAGGATTTCCAAAACCAGACATAAAATGGCTTAAAGACGGCATTGAAATTATTCCTGGTGGCAGGGTAAAATATTTATGGGAAGATGAGGAATCGCTATCTCTAATTATCAAGAATGTTACATCGAAAGATGCCGGAACGTACACTTGTCGCGCGAAAAATGAACTCGGCGAAGATAGCACGCAAATTGAATTGATTGTTAAGTCAGCTCCAAAGATCATTAAAAAGATGACAGACGTGGTAGTCTTAACTAAGCAAACTTTGACAATGGAAGTTCATATAATAGGATCCCCGGCACCGGACGTGCAGTGGTACAAAGGTGGTCAGCTAATTGAAGAATCCGACCGAGTTACAATTAAGAAGGAAGGGGAAGAAAAATACTTTTTAATTATCAATAACGTGGAAATGGAGGACGCCGGGTCTTACACCATTGTAGCTAAGAATGAAATCAATCAGACTTCTGATATGTGGAATGTCAAGGTCAAATATCCCCCACGTATTATGAAGAAATTGGAGCAAAAGCAGTTGATCAATGAGTACGACAGTTTAACCCTGCTGATAGAAGTTGACGCTGATCCGAAACCCACTGTGACCTGGTTCAAAGATAACCAAGTTCTCGTGGAAGACGAAAGAATTTCTATCACCGAAAACAATGACACTTACATCGTTAAAATCACCGGTGTTGTTGAAACAGATGCTGCCACGTATAAAGTTGACGTTAAGAATAAAGATGGCGTTGCTACAGATCAAAGCAGTGTCACGGTAAGGGATTGATTAAGAATTCTTGTAAGTCTTGCATGGGGGGATTTTTATTTATATTATATTTTTTTCAGGTGCGATGCAAACCAAGCTTCAGAGTTTCATTGGAGGATACCGTGGCTAAAGACGGTCAACCAGAATTTGAGTTCATGGTACAAGTTGACAGTTATGAAAAACCAACTGTGAAATGGTACATCGGTGACATGGAAATAACTGAAGAGAAGAAGGAATTTTCCACTGTAGAAGAGGGAAATGTATACAAATTGAAAATGAAGGAAATTAAACAAGAATATACTGGAGTATACACCGTCAAAGCTTCAAATGATTGTGGTGTTAGTGAAAGCAGTGCTAAATTTACGGTTTACAGCAAGCCGAAGATTATCAAGAAGTTGGTGGATCTTAAATTGAAAGAGGGCGAGACATTGAATCTGAAAGTGGAAATATCGGGAACTCCCGAACCTGAGGTCAAATGGTACAAAGATGGAAAGGAAGTTTCCGCGGATGCGAATATTAAAATTTCTCGGGACAGCAAAAGGAAAGAGAGTTACGACTTAACCGTAACCCTAGTTAAGGGAACAGACGGCGGTAATTACGAAGTCCGTGCCCACAATGAACTGGGAATGGTAGTTTGCAAGAGCAAGGTCATCATTTTGAGTACGTATAAAAACTTATTCTTTTATAAACAAATGAAATTCAATAATGTTATAAATTTTTTTGATTGTTAAATTGTAAGTACGGCATTACTTTATTGTTTTCAACCCCGGATGTTGTAAATTATGTTCAATGTTTATATCTGTAACCTTCACTTTTCTAAAACAATCATGGTTCCAGTAAATTGTATCCTATTTGTATTAACTTCCCTATTATGTTACTGTTCATATGTTATATACGTTATATTTGTTGGAAAAGCATGTATGTCAGTAAACATATAATTTCTCAGCAAAATCCGAGGAAGTTGTAGAGGAGGAGAAGAAAGCAGAAGTTGAAGATGTGGAGAAGGAAGTACAACAAGCCGAAGAATCTGGATCCGAAGGTATAAAGACACCCATTGGAATTAACACATTTTAAAACAAAAATTATGAAATACAATTCACTAAAATTGCCAGAGCCTTCAATAGTTACTTTATAAACACACTAATTTTTACACAGTAAAATACATTTTTGTTTACATCACAATTATTTTTTTTTGTCTTGTATTATTGAAAGCTCAATGATTTATACACGGAAAAAAATTAACGTTACTCGCTAATATCCAGCGCGTCACTGGGTGATGTTCATCACATCATTCTGTAATGTACTACGAATTAACGTCCAGTTCGTAATGCCTTATTGAAATGTTATGCTATCGCATCACCTAATGCCACACTAGACGTTAGCTAGTAACGTCCAGATTTTTCCGTGTAGTAATAAATATTTACTATAAATCATAAGTGCAATCGAAACACCCGTACTCGCACAAACAGCAAAGTGATTAAACTCGCCATAATCGCAACCTAATCGAATGTATGTTGAAACTCAATGTTCGGTTAGTTTTTAATCGCTGATGAAATACGTGATCAGCAGCGACAATTCCTTGTAGCTTTAGCTGAATTCCTGATACGGTGACGGGTTGTTAAGCTTAGCTTATTGAATGTAGTTGTAGTCAATGTCTTACTAAAAATTCAGGTTACACCAAAATGGAAAAGAAGGTTGAAGTTATTCGAAATGCAGGTGACACTATTACTATTTCCATGGCCTCCACCACCACTCATGAAGCGATCATGACAGGTAATATCGTTCATTAGTTTCATCAGTAAAGTCATCTTATATGATGGCCCTTTAATATGTTAAATTTTCACTTCATAACGTACCGATAGTACCATTGCAAGTTATATCATTCCAAATACGCTTCTGCAAAAATGTTATTAATTAATTGTTTCATCGTACCATCGACAAACTTTAATTACACATATTCCAGTACATAAGAAAAGTATACTTAAATTAAATGCAATTTATACAAAATCAAAATAATAAAACTGCAGAAAGTGTAAAGATTAATGTTCGCATTGGTAAAAAAATTTTTTTTTTTATAATTGGAAACATTAGTTTGATTTAGTAGTATACACAGACACTTCACAGGTCCCGATGAATCGCATTGTATCAGCAAAATGACAGCGACAAAGGTCGAATGTCAAGAGCTGAATACTGACGGGCCACACGTGGAAGAAATTGCCTCATACAATTTCACAATACACGGGGAAAGTCCACAAAACGGGGTACTTATCGAGGAATTCACGGACAGCGAACAGAAACGCACAAATTACGCGCAAAATCGCGGTATCTCTATCGTATCCGTGTCCGATGACGAATCCACATTGAAAGGCATATCCAGGGATGTTAGTAATGACGAAATTCATGCAACAATACTAACCGAAGAAACGAAACTGACTAACGGATCTTACGAGGAATTCAATGGATTTAATGACAAACACATCGAGGAACATATAATCGAGAACTCGAAACCCCTGAAAAGTACCATTTTGTCCGAAACGATCATCGAAGAGAAATCAATTGACGAATCGGTCAACGAGGCTCCATCGAAGCAAGTTGTTGAAGAGGAAATTGATTTCTGGAAAGAATTATCCAGGGAGAACTCAATCGTCTCGAATGGTACGATATCTCGGCAAAATTCGGTGCAAAACGACGATTACCTTTCTCGGAAGAACTCCATGAAAGCTGAAGAGAACGAAGTTCAAAGGTCAGCGGAAGGGGAGAGCAGATTTTCGCGTCAAAGTTCAATAAAAAGTGAGAAAAAGTTGTCCCGCGAGTCGTCCGCGGTGCAAGAGGAAAAATTCTCTAGGCAAAATTCTCTGCAAGCCGAAGTGTCGGACGTTTCCGAGAGTCAGAAGCAGGGAAGGAGATTCTCCCGGGAAATCGCGGAATCGGTGGAAAATGGTTTCTCTCGTAGAAGCTCCGTGCAAAAAGCTGAAGTCGTCAAGTCCATGCATGCTCAAAAAGCCGAAATTGGAAAAAGCACGTACTCGAGGCAAAGCTCCGTGTCGTCGGAGATTCACGTGTCCCGAAGAAGTTCCCAGGTGGAGATAGTTGAGCTGGAAAAGTCGCAGCGAGCTGTCATCGAGGAGAGTTCACTTTCGCGACAAAGTTCGAAAATGGAATCGGTGGATTACGAAACCAAGACGGCTAAGACTGAATCTTTGAGCAGGCATAATTCTTTGAAAGCAGATATATCTAACAATGACGAGGAGGACGAAGAAATGAAAGCCCTTTTCGATCGAATCAAAAAGCAACGTAGCGTTCTTGATGAAATTCTTGATAAACAACAGGGAGAATCTGAAGAATCAGGTAAGACAGTGAAAAACTGGTTATTATACAAGGTACGATATTAATTAATGACGTACACAACAAACACTTTATACAAAATTATTATTAGGTATTACTTTGAACAACAAGCTTTCATTTCATAAAAAAAAAAGTATAGGTTGAGAAGCCGGGTGCTCTATCAAATAATTATCTTAAATTAAATTACATACTAATCATGTCATTTGATCCTGTCATTATTTTAACTACTTTACGTTAAAAGCCTTGCACGACAATAATCAAATAGTACCTAACAATTCAACGACATTAATTTAACAATCTAGTGTCAATAATATTTATATATTAACATATCTATGCTTGATTAATTCTTGAGACTGTTGTCTTCACCGGATGCGGTCAACGTTTATCGCAAGGTAAGAAAAGCTATGTAAAGGTAATTTCTCTTTGCAGAACTAAATTTTGATTTTCAAAATTATCTATTTTTGAAACTAATAACTTTGCTTCGAGATGAAAATTTTAAATCAAATTAATATAAAAATTATATTTTAATTGCATAATTGTTTTCTGCAGCTCCTCCAACGATCGTAAGTTCCACTCTTCAAGATAGAGATGCGTTCGAAACACAGAGTGTTAGGTTTGAGGTGAAGACTGCAGGTTTGCCAAGACCTGAAGCTAAATGGTTCAAGAATGGAGAACCAATTAAAGCGTCGGACAAAATGAAGTGGGGCAACACGGGAGACAATTTTTATTTCACTATAGCAAGAGCTTCGATGGAGGATGAAGGCATTTATTCAGTTGTATTTACGAATAAACTCGGTTCAATTTCTGCCGAAGGATTACTGATGATAGGACCAGTTGATGGACTGCGAACACCTAAATTTATTAAGCCATTGACGGACATTGACACTGTTAAGGAAGGTGTCAGTACTTTCAAAGCTGTTGTTTCTGGTGAACCTGTACCCGAAGCAACATGGTTAGTTACTTTTATACAATTCTGTTATGTAATTTAATAACGTATATTAGTAGGTATAACAACTGAATACAATTTTGTAAAATAGTAGTGTTTGTCTACGGCCATTTATAAACTTAATAATTTTTCTTAATCTACTCTCTCTATGTAGGTATTTTGAAGGGGAAGAAATACCAGTTGAAACTGGTAAAAAAGATGCCAAATATAAAGTAGAATCACGAAGTGAACCTATTCAAGATGGATTAAAAGAATGTACATATCAACTTAGAGTTAGTAAATGTAATGTTGAAGATGTTGGTAAATATTCAATTAAAGTTGTTAACAAGTATGGAGAAGCAGAATCGAGCGTAAGTACAATATATATGGAGTTTAAAAATAATATTAATGACAAAGAGAATAATTTTATAGTAAAACTGTTCTACTTTGCATTAACAGGCAGAGCTCGCACTTTTGGTACCTCCGGAAATTGAAGTATTTAAAGATTTGAAAGCGCCAGCGGGAGAAGCAAGTTCTTGGGAAGTTATAATTAAAGCCAATCCAAAACCAGATGTTATCTGGGAAAAGGATGGAAAAGTGTTAAATGACAATGAACATTTTGGAGTAGAAGACAATTACAAACAAAAATCATATAAACTTATTATAAAGAAAGTAGAGGACGATGATGTTGGCACATACAAAGTTACAGCTACGAACGAATACGGTGAAGCAAGTCAAACAGCTGAGTTATCAACGTATAGTAAGTATATTAGAAATTTCATATTTATCATAACAATAGCAAACATTTACTACAATAATATTAAACTTCACAGCCGAAGCTCCAGCTTTCGATAAAGAACTTAAAGACGAATCTATTCGAGACCAAAATGACTATGAAGCTGTTCTTAAAGTTACTGGTTTCCCTAGACCCGAAATCAAGTGGTTCAAAGATGGCAAAGTAATCAAAAGTGATGACCGTCGCATCATTACAAATGAATTAGATGGAGAGTACGTCAAAACCAAAATTGTCGTGAAAAAGTACTCTGCTAAAGATACTGGAGTGATAAAATGTACCGCGGTAAATCCTCATGGCAAAGTAGAAACCGAAGCAAAATTATCTTTAACTCAATTCCCACCAAAGTTTGGCACGTCTTTACCTGGTTCTATGGATATTGACGAAGGAGAAACTTTGGAGTTGGTAGCTGCGGTAGATGGTAGTCCGATTCCAGAAGTTAAATGGCTGAAGGATGGAGAAGAAATTAAACCCGATGATCATGTTAAATTGGAAACCCTTCCAGATGGTTCAATGAAGCTTACGATACAAAAGATTAAACCTACAGACTGTGGTTCGTACAAAGTAGTTGCTTCAAGTCCAGGTGGTGAAAAGGCTAGCTCGTGTGCTGTCGCAGTGATGCGTAAGTCTTATTTCTTGCAGTAATTAATATTTTCCGTACTTGTTTATCTTATGGTATTTAAATTGATGTACGCTTTTTCAGCTGAGAAAAAGAAACCTTATTTCGCTAAGCCTTTGGAAAATAAAAAACTCATTATTGGACAACCTTTGAAATTAGAATGTCAAATAGTAGCTGTGCCAAATCCACAAGTGCAATGGTTTAAAGATGGCCAACCAATAAGACAAACAGAAGGTGTAAGTTTTGAAACAGAACCCAATGGAATGATGGGTCTTTCAATCGATCATGTGCGACCTGAAAATGCTGGCACTTATTCCATTGTTGTTACTAATCCACTTGGTGAAGCTACAAGTGAAGCAGATGTCGAAGTTGAGGAAAAAGAATCGCAACCTGCATTTGTGGAAAGTTTACAACCTATTACTGTCGTTGAAGGTTTCCCAGCTAAAATAAAGGTTAAAACTATTGGTAAACCAGCACCGGTGCTTAAATGGACTCATAATGGCAAACAGGTTTGTCAATTACTAATTTTAAATAAAAATGTGATAGTCTTAAAATTAAATAAGGAAATAAATTATCATATATATATATATATATATATATGTAAAAGGGTTAATTATTGTATAAAATGAGAAAACATGTTTGAATTGATATTAGATTGTTCCGGACGGTCAACATATTAAGATCATCGATATGCCTGATGGATCCCAAGCTTTGTTGATTGATAAAGCAACCCCTGAAGATGCTGGAGAATATGAAGTCGTTGCTGTGAATGCACAAGGGTTAACGGCCACTAAGGGAACTTTAAGTGTTGCTAGTAAAACAAATGATGAAGCTCCGGAAGAAAAACCAGAATTTTTGAGTCCTCTACGAGATTTGTCAATTGAGGAAGGAGAACCATTACAATTAAGTGCACCTATAAAAGGTAACCCAATTCCGGACGTAAGTTGGACTAAAGATGGCAAACCCGTGAAACCATCGGAAAGAGTTGTATTATCTTGCGATGGTAAGAAAGTTACCCTCGACATTAATCCAAGCACGCTTAAAGATTCTGGTACTTATGCTTGCAAAGTGAAGAGTCCTTTAGGAGAAGATAAATCTAGCGCAAAAGCGACGGTGCGCAATATAAACCAGCCTCCAAATTTTGTTCAGAAATTTACGGATATTCAACAGCTACCCAACGTCGATGCCAAATTTGCGGCCCGCATCATTGGCATTCCAGCCCCAGATGTTACGTGGTATTATAATGGAAAGCCTATATCAGAAAATGATGGCAAATATAAAATTAAGCGAGACGGAGATTTATATTGTCTATTTGTTAAGGACTGCACTCTGGATGATTCTGGTAAATATAAATGCGAAGCTATAAATAAAGACGGCAAAGCATCCTGTGAAGCCAATTTGTCAATTATAGAGAAAATGTAAGTTAACAAAATTACTATCTTTGTGAATTCATTAAATACAGAGAAAGAAAAAGTAACTTTTATAAATTTCAGCGATAAAAAACAAAAAGTCGAACCGCCCTCTTTCTTGAAGAGAATTGGGGACTGCGAAGTTTACAAGGGTATGACTGCCAAATTTACAGCTTGCGTCACTGGCAATCCAGAACCAGAGTTTGAATGGTTCCGCGATGGTAATAAATTATGGCCAACCGATCGTATTTTGATGGACCAAGAAGGCAGCTTGTTGCGTTTATCCATTTATAATGTCGACGAATGTGACGCAGGTTTATACAGTTTAAGAATATTCAACCCACATGGAGAAGATATATGTAAAGCTGATATGATGTATGAAAGTAAGTTTCATTTAAATATTTACACATCAATGTTTAAGATTAATTGAGTTTATATTCATTATCACAATAAATTTCAGCTTTGGATATAAGGAAGAAACCTTTAGCGGACCAGTATATAGATTACCAGAAATACCACAAGTCCGGTCTTCCCCTTCCATTGGCACATCCACCAATTATTAGCCGAATGATGGATAGAAATCTGACTTTATCGTGGAAACCATCAATTCCTATTGGACCACGGGCACCTGTTACTTATCTCGTTGAAATGTGCGAATTGCCAAATAACGATTGGTTCACCGCAAGATCCGGAATTCGAGGCTGTATGTGCGACATACGTAACCTTGTACCGTTCCACGATTATAAATTCCGAATTAGAGTAGAAAACAAGTACGGACTAAGCGATCCATCACCTTTCGTGCAAACATACCGAGAAAGATTGGAACCCGAACCACCCACCTTCTTCCCATATTTACCTCCAGGAATTGATTTTCGTCCAGAAACCAGCCCATACTTTCCAAAAGATTTCGACATTGAAAGGCCACCGTACGACAACTACGCCCAAGCTCCTAGATTTTTGCGCCAAGAACATGAAATACAGTACGGAGTTAAGAATCACAATTGCAACTTATTCTGGTTCGTTTATGGTTATCCAAAGCCAAAAATGACTTATTACATTAACGGCGAACTGATTGAATACGGAGGTCGGTACGATCACAGTTATACGAGAAACGGACAAGCTACGTTATTTATAAATAAGATGCTTGACAGAGATGCCGGTATGTATGAAGCTGTTGCGACCAATGAACACGGTGAAGCTAGGCAAACAGTTCGACTAGATATCGCGGAGTATCCTACATTCATTGAGAGGCCACAGGAAACGTTCGTTATGATTCGAAAACTTGGCAAAATTGAAGCCAGAGTCCTTGGTGTTCCCTATCCAGAATTGAAATGGTATAAGGATTGGAAACCTTTAGCGGCAACGACTAGAATAAAGGTATACTGTTTTATTAAACACTTAATATATCTTTCATTTCATTTCATCCAAACGCCCTGTGCATATAATGTATGTCTGTATGAAATGAAATTTTGGATAAATTCAGCGCACCCCATTAAATCAACTGCTTATATATAATATAACCTGCTTTATATTGCTGACAATAAACATTTTTTACAAAATAAATTTTACAGATCGCTTTTGCCGAGCCAGACAAATCTATACTGACCATCGAAGATGCTATTGCAAAAGATGCTGGTTTATATTCGATAAGTGCTAGAAATGTGGCCGGATGTATTTCCAGTTCCGCTATGATTCATATAGAAGAGGACGAGCATGAGTACGGATATAAAATGTACACCAAAAGATACGAAATTGAACCTCGTTGTAAACCGTACGGTGACTTTTACGATATTGGAGATGAGTTGGGACGAGGAACGCAAGGTGTAACTTATCACGGTGTAGAGAGACAAACGGGCAGACATTATGGTTGTAAGATCATGCACGGTGGAAGCGAATACAAACCATACATGTACAGCGAATTGGATGCTTACAATCATTTAAGCCATCGCAATCTTTTACGTTTGCACGATGCTTATGAGAGTCCAAGGTCAATGACACTTATCGTCGAATTGTATCCTTTTTACTATGCAACTGATTTCAGTAACTTATATTATTTCTATTTAGCAAACTAATTTTTGGTATTTCTTAAACATTTTGTAGCATTTTTTTTCATTCAATTCATCATATTTTTCTTAAAAACGAAATAGAGCCGCCGGTGGAGAATTGGTTGACGTTTTAACCCGCCAACCTTATTACACGGAATATGAAATAGCAGGTTACATTAGACAAATTCTATGGGGATTGGACTATATGCATACACAAAGTTGGGCCCACCTTGGCTTAACTGTAATTGTCCTTTAATTAAAATAAAATACATTATATTATTTTGATAAAAGCCTTAAATAAACATATTCTTTATTATTTTGCCAGCTTGGCGATTTGCTCATATCCCATCCTGGAGGTGATCATTTGAAGATAGGCGACTTTGGATTAGCAAGAAGAATTGGCCCGAAACTAACGAATTTATATTACGGCATGCCGGAATACGTTGCACCCGAAATAATTAACGAAGAAGGCGTTTCTTACGGAGCTGATATGTGGTCTCTTGGTATCATAACGTATATATTATTATCCGGCATTTCACCCTTCAGAGGCATAAATGACAGAGAGACGCTGACAAGGATTAAAGAAGGCAGATGGAGTTTTGATGATCGTTGGACACACATATCCGAAGACGCTAAAGATTTCATTAGAAACTTACTGGAATATCAAGATCACCGCAGACTTGATGTTCAAGCCGCTTTAAATCACCGCTGGTTGACTTATGCCGATAAGTTTGTAGAGGATTGTTACCGAATATCGTCAGAAAACTTGAAGAATTACTATAAAACTTATAGGTAATTCAAACATTGAACTATTTAATAAAAATGCATGGTTAATTAAACAGATTTCTACGATTTAATGTATTTTGCTTTTTAGGGATTGGTACACAAACGCCTCTTGTCGCACGTGGTATCGTCGTCGAAAGCTGAATTCCGCTTTCGAACATCCATCTAAAATGGTTTATCCTCCGGGATACAGGTATACTCCTGAATTAAGTCCCGAAAGAACGTACAGTTCATCCAAGAGACCTGCACCGAGGTCTTGGGAGAGCAAAATACCTTCCAGAGAACCAATTGACACGGAAATTGGAATCATCAAAAGTGAAAGCCAGTAAGTTCATTGCTTTTATTGATAACTAAAAGTACTTTCTATGAGAAAATATTTTATAATTATGTTTTATTAAATATCACAAGTAACTTACACATTTTTATTATTAGTTATCAAAATGGTCCAGACACTTATTTATTGCAATTGCGTGATACTGATTTCCCCGTGAGACTGCGAGAATATATGAAAGTAGCTCATAATCGAGGATTCCCGAAACCAGTATGTGATGATACCTACGACTGGAGGGTAATTATTTAAAAGATATTTATAAATCAACATATCTATGTATATACTGACGCAAAATTTTTTCAGACACCTGTTATTCGGGAAAGGCGACGCTTCACGGATATAATGGACGAAGAAATCGACGATGAAAGAAAAGCAAGAATAAATCAGTACGGTAATGTCGATACAGGTACGTTAAGACGATTGCGTCACGAATTGGGAACTCGATTAGACACTTACGCAGAAGTAGAAGCTCTTATGGAATGTAAAAAAGGTGGTCACATGCCATTCTTCCGTGAGAAACCACAAATTCGTCCAATTCAGGATGGCAAACCGGCTGAACTAGCTTGTTACGCTGTCGGTGACCCCAAACCAATTATACAATGGTTTAAGAACGACCTAGTTATTCAGGAGAGTAACAGGGTGAAAATCACTGAGGATGACGACGGAAGGTCAATTTTAAGCTTCAATCCAGCAAAGGAACACGATATAGGAATCTATAAAGTTGTGGCAAGAAACAGAGTCGGGCAGACTGTAGCGAGAACTAGAATGTTAATTGCTACAGTTCCGTGTGCCCCTGATTCACCCGAGGTACAGTTAATGTATTATTGTGTTTACTCTACAACGAGAAAACTATACCGTTAAAGAAACGCCAAATGGTGTTGCCATTTACTAAATTCTCTTGTAAACTCTATATTTAACCTTATGTAAATCAGTTATTAAAGCAATTAATGTTATTAAATAAGTAAGATTTAATTAATGTTAAATCTTACTTAGGTAGTAGATATAAAACAATTTTTTATTGATTCATCATAATTTTTTAGGGAGTCGATGCGTCGGAAAGTGAAATTTTACTTAGATGGAAACAGCCAAAATATGACGGCAATTCTCCAGTCCTTTGTTACAATTTACAGTATAAAGAAGGAGATTCCATTAATTGGATAGATGTCGCTAGTAACATCGATCACGAATTTTTCCTCGTAAAGAACTTAAAGCCAAATACTAGTTATCAGTTCCGACTAGCTGCCAGAAATCGTGTAGGTTGGAGCGATAAGGGTATACAAACGAAACTTTTAAAGACCCGCGAAGGTGGGCTCGATGTTCCAAAGGTTCAAGTATCTCGTGCCATGAGACACATTCAGGAAATAACGGAGTCTGGTCAAGAAATAGAAATCGACGAACCGAAGCCGCACTTGGACTATGCGATTGAAGACAATCCAATCGACTGGACTACAGATACCCAAGTTAGCAGTAAATATACGTTTATTTCAGAATTGTCACGTGGTCAATTTTCCGTGGTAGCAAAGGGAATAGAAAAATCAACCGATCGGGTGGTGGTAGCGAAGATTTTTGAATACACGCCCGAAGTCGAAGCTGAATTCGAAGTGCTCAGGTCGTTGCGTCACGAAAAAATAGCTCTACTGGAAGGTGCCTACAAATCGCCGCGAATCGCTGTCTTCATTTTGGAGAAACTTCAAGGAGCCGACGTGCTGACTTACTTGTCTAGCCGACACGAGTACACTGAAAATTGCGTGGCTACCATTGTCACCCAAATTTTGGACGCACTTCAGTACCTCCATTGGCGAGGTTACTGCCATTTGGACATTCAACCAGACAACGTGGTGATGGCGTCGGTTAGATCTGTACAAATCAAACTCGTTGATTTTGGATCTGCGCAAAAAGTTACGAAATTAGGCAATCTTGTACCACAAGCTGGCCACCCGGAATACAGAGCACCAGAAGTACTCAACGAGGAACCAGCTTACCCGCATACAGATATCTGGATGGTCGGGGTTTTAACTTACGTTTTGCTCTCGGGCGTATCACCTTTCCGCGGAAAAGACGCCCACGAAACGAAACAAAATATTACTTTCGTGCGATTTAGATTTGAGTATTTGTACAAGGAACTCAGCCAAGAAGCAACAAGGTTCTTGATGTTGGTGTTCAAACGAATGCCAAGGTTGGTAAATTTGTTCTCTTCTCATTCTTCCAAATGTTTAACGACGTTTTAAAGGTCAATTAAGTATTAGATAAGATTAATAACCTTTAAAATCATTAAAAAAAAGTGAATGTAAATAGTGCATGGTTGTTTATAAGTCTTGCAGTTTAGTTGTCCTTAAAATGCTACTAAATGTTACTAATTCTATGAATTTCAGTAAAAGGCCAACGGCTGAGGAATGTCACGAGCACAGGTGGTTACTGCCAACAGAATTCATGATCAAAAGGCGAGAACGAGCGGTATTCCTTGGGAACCGATTGAAGGAATACTGCGAAGAATACCACGCAGAGAAACAGAAATTAGCAACCGACAGTGACAGTTTAACGGAAGCCATTGGATCGTCGCGACAACTCATGCGATCGAACAGTATACAAGACGAACTGCTCACCACATTTTAATAACTAGGATAAGATTTAATTTTTTTCCAATTGTGTAATAAATCTATTTATAGTTCGACGAGGTCTAGTCATGACATTTGGAAAAATATTATATTCAAAGGATATCTAAAGAAAGACTACGATTTAACAACAAAGTTGTGATTTTCATTGTTTTTGTTATTATTTATTTGTTACAACTTGTGACTGTTATTGGATCGAATTTTTCAATTGCTTAGAAAGAGAAATGTATGTGTATAAAGGAACAATTTAATCCCGTTATTTTTAAATGTAATTCGATAAGATTACAACAGAGAAAATATGAAGTCATTTTAAATTGTAGAAATGATTTGATGCATGCTATATGGAAACAATATATGAAGGAATAAAATAAACAAAAATTTATTTCATACTACGTATTATTTATGACCTGATTTGTTTTTGTTATGAGTTTTAATAATATATATGATTTAAGGAGAAAAAAATGGTTATAACAAAGTGTTCTGTTTATTATGAAAATAAAATTATATCTAGGTTATGAAAATTTTAAAATTGAAAAAAAGTAACGAAAGCAATGTTTCAATGCCTTTTAATTAATGCATAATATACCTTTCCTTTGTATTAAATGAATAATAACAAAACAATGTAAACTTTCAGCACTAATAATGAGAGTGGAAATTAAAATCCCCTTTTTTTTACAAATTATACGTGAAGTTACTTATTAATGATTGAATTAAATCTATTGTTATATATATAATAACGGTCATGAAATTGTTTTTGTTACATTTAGTAAATGAAATATTGAAAAAATTCAATATCCTATTGTTGTCATGGTTAAATAGCAATTTAACTTCATAAAGAAAAATAAATTGTGCGTTTACTTTTCACATATTACAATATTGCCCTTATAATGTTAAGGTAAGTATATATGTTAAGAATATATATATATTAATGTAACATTAACTTTAATTTATTGAATTCATTTATTGACTCAGCCAATTATATCATGTGTTATATAATTAATGAATTAAACTAATAATTATTTAATTCATGATATAATTGGCTGAGCCAGCTTGATATACCTGTTAAATAGCTATTGCTCAATAATAAATTAATTTAATTTTTAATGCAAATTGCAGATAAAATAATTATAAGCACATTAAGATTTTTGCATTCCAACATTCGATAAAAGAAGAAAATGAGATGAACGCGTGAGATAAATTATCGATTGGTGGTTACATTTTACATTATTTTAATAAGTTATTTTTATAGTTAACACAAAATATTATTGAATCTAAGTAAGGTACTTTGTGTTTGTTCATTTAGAAAAGAAGATTATATTTTGATACACATAATATAATTCTTATCTTTTACCTTTTTGAGTTTTTAAACTTATTTTAAATTATAGTCATTTAAGTCAGTATTACACATTATCTTCCGGTATTACTATAAGTTAATAATGTAAAATAATTATATTAGTATTATGTGAGTAATTATTATATCAAGATCCATAACTTTGCTTATGTTGTTATTAAACTTTAACAACAAGTAATTAAGTATGCTTAAATTTATTCCATGAAGTATTTTGTTTAATTATTATTATATATATTAATAAATGTTATATTCATGTCACATAAGCAGAAGCATCTTTACAACATGAAAAATTTGCAACTTTTAACTATCAGTTTTAACAGTAAAAAAGTAATCCTGTTATATTCTATTGAAAGGTATATTTTAAATCATATAAATATAATATTACGGGTGCATGAATATTTAGTATACTATATTAACATGAATTTCATGCTGGTGTCACTCATATACATGTTGACCAAACAAAGTGACGATGGTGTTGTTACTAAACAATCAAGCATCCTGCTATGAATTGAATATAATTGAAGTTCCTAATATTATTCTAATGATTTTCAAAAAAATATGACAAGTGAAAGTAATTATTGATATCACTTTGTACACTAAACTTCATAAAAATAAACAAAAAAAAAACAAAATAAACATAAAATTTAATTTCATTTTAATCAAACCCAACGCTTATATTACTCAAACTCATAACTCACACTTTTTCAACATGAATGTAGGTGGCATAAAAATTTTAAGCATTCCAACCAAAGCATATGTTGGTACAACAGTTACATGAACTTCATCTTGAGGAACTATCAATTCATGCTAATTTTACATGAGATTTCTCTCGCCAAAGGCTCATTGGGTCACCCCAGGACAGCATCGTAATACTGTTAAATTGTTAAAGTGGATAAGCTACAACAAGACCTCATTTCCTCGCCAAGTTTAGTTTCGCAACATGTAATTAAACATTTCTTCTCAATCCATTTGATACAACTCATACAATTTTAAAATCAAAAGTACGCTGATAATGCTACAAATGATTTTACAATGTATAATGAAGAAAGTAAATTAATAAATTACGAAAAATAATTGAGTTTAATATATCAAATTAATATTGCAAATTTAAATAACATTACTCAAGCCCAAAGCGATTTGATTTTTCTTCTTTCCAATTCAATTGTAATATTCAATACTTTCTTTGTAATAACAACGAAAAATGCCATTGTCAAATTGTTAAATAAATTACATCCATTTCACGTAAATGGTTTCGATCAAAATATCTTACGATGAGAATAGCTATTCCATAAATCGTAAATGTACGCGAAGAAGATGCGAATTACTTTTGAAATATACTTTCCACACAAACGCAAAATTACATAAATATTTCTCTCGGCAAGTTTTCCATTTTCCACTTATAAAAAAATATATAAGCACCGATGAGAAGACGAGATTTCAACTGATTGTAATGGAACGATGATAATCACGATGAAATAGAAAATTGTTCATCGATGATGTAAACGGTTCACGTAGTAAGCAGAAATATTTTCTAATGGGCAAATTTATGATGGAAAAGTTTTTCGACAGTTCTAAGAATACGCAACACGACTCGAGTTACTTTAGATTAGTTTCATGGCGAATCCTTTGGGTGTCAAGTAGATTGCAATCTCGTCACTGGCAATATCAATTATATTAAGGTGATGTTCAAGTTCTGCTGTCCCGGAGATATTTTAATTTAAATAATAGTAATATTTAATATAATATTACTATTTTTTAATTTAATATAATAGTAATATTTTGTAAAATAATAACCAGACCACTGGGAAAATATTACTGCCCATATAAACATAATTGTTAAAAAAGACTGATGAAAAGCGGTAGGAATTAGAATTTCTTATCGACATTTCGTATATTTAAAACCAGTTCACACCACTTTTTGTTGCTTTTCTTCAAAGTGCATGTCATTATAATCTACAATACTTTCCTAATCTCCTAATCACCTTAAAGAACAAGTTATCGAATCGATTGTTAAACAACAACCGTGTTAATATCATGTTACAATGTTATAATAATATCTAGTATATTAAAATGAATTTAATTCATTATATTAATTACATTGAGAGATATATCAAACAAAAATTGCTACTTTTAACTGTGTTTCTGACGTATATCTGTTTCTCAGGAAAAATTATTGTTTTTTAAATGCAAAGAAACTAGTTTTAAATGTTATATTTATAAATGAAACGAATATTTTTCCTTTTAAAAAACTGTAATTTTTAATGTAATATTTCTCTCAGTGTAGAAATAAATGTATTTTCCAAAAAGAAAATTAACCTTCAAGATTAAAAAATGCAAAAACTATATTTGGCCATCGCCAAATATGGCCTTATTTTATGATGAAAGTTTATTTAATAATTTCAATTAAAATCATTTAAATTATTAAATTGTCTTACGTACTGACCTTATGCTATTTCGTTGAGAAACTATTTCCTTTTTGTTGTTTATTTTCTTAAAAAGACCGACCAAGCATAGTCCAATCTGTGAAACTTGAAGTTTTGTACTCGAGTAAAATGAGGCAAAATTTGAAACTTCATCACAATTTAGTTTAGAATAGATGAATGATGCAACACTGAAAAAAAATAAAACACTTAATACAAGAGGACAAACCTTTAAATACGTTTAAAATTCGGTTAAGATGTCATTTCAAAATAAGGATAACCTCAAAAATAATAAATACCTTTAAATATATTGTTAAATTAAAAATTCATTTAAAAAAAAACGGTTTTAAATTAATTTTTAGCTAGTGCAAATCTTTTCAGACTCTTTTCAAAACAATAAACATTTTCTACAGTGTAGAATTTCATTTTGTTCATATAATGATTAGAAGCCTTATTTGGCGCCAACGAATATTCTACTAACCTTAAATACACATTTTTGTGAGTGTAGTATATAAAATAAACTGTTAATTTAGCGTAAACATTTAAAAGCCAATTCAATCGTAAAAATGCCACCGATTTACATTTCGAGCCTCATTTCATAAATCAATGAATTTTGAACAAATGCATTCACAAATAATGATGAATAAAGCCAAATCACTCCCTCGTAACCAATTCACTTTGTCTGAGGGGGAAATTAATTTGGTCGGATGATAAAAAATGAACCCAAATCACAACTGCCTGAATTATGGACCATTCATCACCACGGGCCATTTTTATTAAATGCACCTGCAATCATAAAATTGTCAAATAGCAAAATGTCGGAGGGTTCGCCCATAACCTCACAAAGATTCGTGTTTTGCTTCATTAAAAATTCAAGAAATACAAATTTCCCATCAATCTTCCGCGCGGGAAAAAGTCCCTATGATAAATTTGCGACATTATACTGTGGGGAAATAAAAAGAAGAAGGGCAAAAAAGGTGGCAAGAAAAGCAAATCGATTTGCTGTCACGGGGGGGAAATCGCGGCAACGGAGTGTAAAATTTATATCCCGTTGGAAGGAAATAATTTATATTGTTCTTGTCCAGTTTTGTGCGATGCTGAGGAAATTCAAATCCATTGACGTCGTTTCGTTTTTGTTCTTGTCGCGTGTGTTCATTTAAAAGGAACGACCCGGATCAACGAAACGACGACTTGTCATTTTCGCACGATTGTCGCAACGAAATGCAAAATGATTTAACTCGTCGAGTCGTTTGTCGAGGATGCTTAAGATGAAACGTCATTCGTTGACCAACTTAAAATGAGGATAACTTCAAAAATAATACATATCTTTAAATATATTGTAAAATAATATTTCAAATTGAAAAACATAACGTACTTCAAAAGTTAAGCAAGTTTAGAATGTTCTAAATAAGTTTTTTTGTATATTGCAACACTTCTCAGAGAGCTATCTTTTGGAAATGGTTTCATCAACTATTTAGTTGTTTGTTTCAAATCTATTTCAAAAAGATAGTTCTCTGAGAAGAGTTGCAATACATGAAAGCTAATTTAATTTTTATTTTATAATATATTTAAAGATATATATTATTTTTGATTTCCTCATTTTGAGTTGGCCAACGAGTGATGTTTCATCTTAAATTCTTTTTTAATTCTTCCTACAATATTTTCGTTTTGCATTTAGATTTTTAATTATAAAAATCATTTGATTAATATGCATTTAGATTAAGTAATTATAATTTAATTATTAATTTAAGATTAAATTAGATTAGAATGTATATAAATATATTCTGTTAGTTAGATTAGATTAGAAAGATATTTTTATTAGATAAAAAAAATATAAATAAATTTAAATTAAAAATGTAAAAAATGTAATAATAAATAATAAATTTCTTTTTTTAGATGAGTTAACAGTATTAAATATAAGCATCGACGAGGATAAAATGACATTTATTTGATGATTGCCAAATTAAAAGCCGAGTTAAAATCTTATCATGGAAATAATAACGAACTTTTATTAAATAAAATCTCTCTGTAATAATCATGACAGAAAAATGAATTAAAATTAATATTATAGGAAATGAATTTAATCACGTTACTGTATATAATGTGAAATAGGTATAAATTTTATCAAGTTGCTTGATAATGATGTCAGTTACGATATTGGTGGCAATTCTCAATGTTTTGAACTTGTTATACAGTTTGGCAAGCGAAAAAAGTAATGAACCAAATATCGATTTTAGATAAAATATATAGAAAGAACAGTTCATCAATGCAATGACAGTAATTGCTTTCCTGTGGACACATTACGTTTCCTCGTAATACAAATACGTTGTCTTTTAGAATATTTTAGAACTACCAATTTAGTGGCAAATAATAAGGACAGCCTTATTTTAAATAAATAATAATTAATAAAAGAAATAAATATTTAATGTGTATGGTATTCCATAATAAATGTTCATTTTAAGTGTATTTTCCATTTTAAATATGAAATTGAAAACTAAATTTATAGTAAATTATGCAATGTTAAGTTATTGAAAGTTAACTATTGTACATAATAATTAAGATGGGGTAATAAATTATTCTTTTTTAAATTAATTTTACTTACAATGAGTAAATATAAATATGTATATATATATATATATATATGCTATACATCTAATGAAACTTACGTAATGAAAGTCACATGACATGCACACACTGAATAGTAAAATTAATAACTAAAAAAACGATAAAAATATGTTGATAATGTTATATTGTACTCTGAAAAAGTAAAACTATTCAAAATTACTGTGCTGGAACCTTAAAATAAAGCCGTTTGTATAATATTGGAAAAATGACCGTGTTCGCAAACACTTTGTTGTGTTTTACCAGAATTTTTATTGCGCTGGCACGATAATTTTTTCTATATTGTACAAACCGCATCGCTTTAAGTTTTCAACGCAGTAATTCTTAATGGGTTTCTTTTTCAGTGTATTAATGTCAAGATTGATGGTAACAAGATAGGTAATTAGAAGAGTCATTGTTAACCGTAAATTACGCTTCAATACATGAACGAAACTGGAAAGTGAAAAGCGAAGCAACATTACGAATGGGGCGAGTGTTAACAAAATGAGCGACAAAAACGCTGAGCGAAAGAGTTGGCATTGTAATTTCGCACTAACGTCAGTTACAGAGGTTTTGTTGTGAGCTTCTCAGAGCGAAGCATGTGCCTGATGAAATCAATGGGCCTCTAAGAGACCAGGAGAACAGTGGATGAAAACAAACGAAACCCGAAGAAGTTTCTCCTGTTATAGTAACAACGATGCTAAAGTGGACAGTCTGTAAAAGCAGAAGGGAGGATTTAATTAAAAGATTAATTAAATGCGTGTTACAGAAGAACTTGTCTCGATAAATCAACAACATAGTGAAATTTAAATTTTCTCGAACATTTGGGGCCATTTTATGCGATCATAATTAAATCACGACGCTCACAAAGAGATTAGCTGTGAGATATTTGTTCACTAAAGGATAACGTTCAGCCTTCAATAATGACAAAAGATTCAAAATAAAATTATGCAATCCATAGATTGCAAAATATGTACATTTTAGATGTAAAATGGCTTTATGTTACAAAAGTTTAGATGTTGATTGGTATTTGGTACCCTATAGAAAATGACATATAAATTGTCTCTATATTTGGATGTTTCGATATGTATTAATGTCATTTTTAATAGGGTAATTATTAAGTTCAGATATTACAAAATATATTATTCAATACTATTACTTATAACACTTGTGGCACAATTATAGATCAAAATAAAACCATACTTATTTATAATTACAATAAAAACATCAATATATGCACAGTATTCATTTTCATTGTCAATATTTTTACAAATTAGTTTCACCTTCTGTAAGTAGCGTTTCACAATATGTTTATTTAATTTAGCAATTTTTAGTAATGACAAAATAACAATACTTGCCAACTAATCAAAACAAAATTATTATGTAGAGTTCAAGATTTAATGAAATTCTCATTATTCAAAGCCTGTTTTGTTAAATCAGCAATATGCCTAACTTAGGAATAATGCCAAACAAGGTTGCGATTTTTGATGAGCTTTTCATTTGGAATTTAATGCAATTACGTGAATGTGAACCTTCGTAGAGATACGTTACCTTTGATCTTTTCGAGTCAGAAATATGAATTTTGTCTGAAATATGTAATTGCGACAAATTGGCACATGTTTTAAATGTTATTTAAAAACTTTATTGTGCCTTCCGCTGATACAATTAATATTTATATCCCTTTGCTACATTTTTTGTATTCCACAATCACTCATTACTCATTTATTACTATAACAAAAAAGAATTTGGTTATATAACATTGTTTATCAGAAAAATTTCATTGTTTCTATTTACATTGGTACAATTACGACAAATAAATTGATTTTCACCACAAAATTTTGGTCGTAAAATAAATCTTTTCAGAAGTACTTTGTACAAAAAGATACAATTATACAAATAGTAATAACTTTAAAAATATAGCTCAATTAATATTACGGTATAAAACAGGCAATTTCTATTAAATAAATAATTTCTTTTGCAAAATATACTTTGCTTCAAGTAAAATTGTAAATCCTTGCATTTATTGAAGGAAAAATAATATTAGTAGGGAGATACAATAATCTGATCCAATATAATAAAATTTAACCAATAATTAAATAACACACACTTGTCCAATAAACGGATCTTTTTTCAAAACTAATCAATAATTAACCTGGACTATACTTAAATTTTACAAATGAAATTTAACAGACACACTCCGTGGACAACTTTTACCTTTTTTTTTCTTTTTTAACTTATGAATTTAATCATTAAATTGTTGCACAATGTCCATTGCGTAATATTTTCGCAACTTTAGTAATTTATACAACAAATATCATAACATTTGGCCAATAGAATGATCAAAAACATGTAAATGAATTGTTCAATACAAACAAAACAAAACTTTAGGTTATAACGCATTCTTTGATGTATCAATTCCACGAACTAAATTTATGTACCTTAATTACAAATATTTTCCCATGTAAAAATCAACAAATCAGGGGGTATACTCTAAAGCTGTTGCATTCTGCGATTGTCGCACTATCATAAGTTTTAGTCGCACACGGCCTTGAAATTTCAAAATAAACAACAGTTTCGACTGTTTACAACTTCAGAATAGACCGCCAGACACCAACATTTGTGTTTTTACCACTGAATTATAATAACACTGGGAGCCGTATTTTGAACATCGTAGCATTGCCAACCTACAAATAACGGTGTGCGCAGGTGTGCGCGTGCGCTTGCGTGTGTCGATGTTCGAAATGCGGTTCTTAACGGTAAAACAAACATCTGCCCAGTTTAAAAGTGTAGTTAATTAAAAGTGATTGTTTTGTTTAAAAAGAAGTTTACATCGAAGATTTAAAAGTTCGTACAAAAAGTGTGATTAGCTTTTATAAAACTCGTAATTAGCTGTTCTCCGGCAATATAGAAGCAGAAAAAAATGCGTGCTTTGCGTCGTGTGGTAATTTGGAGAAATAGGGATTTTCAAGGACTTCACGAACGTCTTTTTTCTTCTGAGTATCCTGATAAACTTGAAATTGTAACTGACTATCCAAATGGGAAAACATTTGTAATGAAAACAGGTAAATTTAAATACATCAAAAATTGCGTCATAACCTAAAATTTTACCATTTTTATGTTGAACAATTCATTTACATATTTTTGATCATTCTATTGGCCAAATGTTATGATATTTGTTGTATAAATTACTAAAGTTGCGAAAATATTACGCAATGGACATTGTGCAACAATTTAATGATTAAATTCATAAGTTAAAAAAGAAAAAAAAAAGGTAAAAGTTGTCCACGGAGTGTGTCTGTTAAATTTCATTTGTAAAATTTAAGTGTAGTCCAGGTTAATTATTGATTAGTTTTGAAAAAAGATCCGTTTATTGGACAAGTGTGTGTTATTTAATTATTGGTTACATTTTATTATATTGGATCAGATTATTGTATCTCCGTACTAACATTAATTTCCCTTCAATCTAATTAAATGCAAGGAATTTTCTGTTTTTCTTCATTTTGAACAATCATTTTATATATCTTCATTAAAAGTTGAATTGCAGTTAATATATCTGGTTATTATAATCAAATGTAATTAAAGCAGATAATATTAATTATTATTTTTAGTTCTTTTATCATTATATATTTATCAAGAGAGTACATTAACCCTATATAATACAACAAACTAAGTACATTATTATGAAAGGGCATTGTTGAAATTGACTTTTTCAGTATAATGTATCAAAAACATTTGGCATAATCATTAATCAAACTATTATATTTTACTATTAATAATTTTGATATCCTGTTTTTATTTAAATATTAATATATATATGAGAGCGAGTAAATTATTCAAAATCGTAATCGAAATGGAAATTGATTGTATATTCATGATCCATTATATTTAACGTTATTAAAAGTTATAATTGCCATAACTTTTCAATAATTTTCTCCTTACACAACATAAATAAATAATTTAATATGTATATATTATTTTTTTAGTAATGTATTGACAATTTGTCATGTCTTATCACGATGAACAATGTTCTCGAGGCATGAATAAGGTTAATTGACAATTGTAGTGGAGTTTGGATTTTTGTGATCTTTTTTTTCATTTCTTTTATTAACATTGTTTGATAAAAGCATTAAAAATTCTCATATTGTTAGATTAGCACATTCTTTATAATATTATGTAGTTCAGAATTTATAAAGGACATTTTAATACAATTTCAAATAAAAGTTAGTTAAAGAATGAACTTATGACTATGAGGTAACAACAAAAATGCTGCATTGTATTATAAAGATGCGCACATTTCCTCAAGTTATTGCAAAACAAATAACAAATATTAATAAATTTCTCTCAGTGCATAAGTTTAAAAGTCGACAAGAAAGTCAATTGGATCAGTTCTCTTGTAACGATCAGCTGAGAAAGGAAGTAGGAGGATTTTAATGCCGGAGTGTGTCGCTTTGAATGTGTTTCTGATTAAAAAAAAATAAATAAATAAAACTGAGTATAGCAAGTAGTTCGTACAATATTTAAAAGAAATGCGCTTACGTTAGGCAAAGTACCATGTTGTGATATGCTTATAAATGTTTTTTTTTTTTACTGCGGATTTTTTTACTAGAGTCGTAAATAAATTCTGATCTTAATGTAGATTGGAAAAATGTAGAAAACTGGAAATAAAGGTAATTGTTTTTAAAAACAATAAGAACTTATCTGCCTTTCAAGGCTTTCAGAATGAAAAGTTAAATTTTATGAAGTTTTCTATTTTTACATTGACCTTACGAAATGAATTATGTGATCTAGTACACAGAATTTAAAATCACATTCGTCTGCATATTGTTTGAATATTCATCAAATCATTGAATATATTCTTTTTGAAGTAATTGTTTTGAAATGAAGATTCTTTGCGTACACTGCTTTAATTTTACAATTAAGATAATTAATTTGTAATTTTATTCAAATGGTATTTATATTATTTATTTAACGTGCTGTTACAGTTAGATGTGAAATTAATTACGTTTTTATGGCACTGGATTTGAGAATTAAATTTTCATGGTACTCTGCATTAAAGTTGCATTAGTTTGCAAATTTATATGTTGAAAATGACGATCAACTTTGTCAGCATTTGGTGCGATTAAAGTAAATTTTGTTAAATATACGATTGAGATTTCTTACATTTATAATGACTGAACTATTAAGTTATTATTCCACTAACCTGAATTGGAAGTCTTTGAATTAATTTATAAAACTATTTGTTCTTTCTTTCCTTTTTACGTAAATATTTCTTTCATTAAATTTTGAACAAGTAATTTGAAAACTTTATATATTAATAATCTAACAATAATAATATATAACTTTCATCAGACTAAACTTTAAATACAGACAATTGTTTTATAATAAATTTTATATTTATATTATTTATAATTAAAAATATAGAATTGCAATTATCTGTTTTTTTTTTGTATGGAAGTAAAAGATTATAAATTCAAACTCCAGTTCGTACATTTTTAACTTCTTAGATAGGTAAACATTCATTACAATAAAGTTTTAGATGCTTCAATTAAAGAATTTTCTACCAGCTGTCTAACGGTCTTCTTTGTTTTCCTTTTTTTTTCTTTCTTTTTATTACCTTATATAATAACGAATGGAGTTCTTGAAATACTGCTCTTTTTGCATATCTGCAGATGATCGTAGAATCTGCAAATTTTACACCTCTTGTAGCAAACAAATTTCAAATGGCAATAACTTTTAGTAATACAAATTTTCATTTTTTTTAAATTATAAATTATATACAAGATCATTTAAAAAATTACATTCCTAACATATCATTGCAAAAATTTGTCGTACCTTAATATAAAAGCGAAAAATTATATCAAAACCAGTCACACATTTCCACAAAAAATTTCCATCAATTTCAAAATATAAATTAAATATTTTACCAACTGAATATCTATCCGACGTTACTTAATTTCGGTGAATTAAAATAAAACATCTGGCACGGTGTTATCCACGATGAGTTATTTTAATCTATAGTGGCAACGACTAATAAATTTCTTCCAGTGTATAAACACTCGCAATATATTTTCAACGAAACTTTCAAATGCC